>JAUUTY010001138.1:0-89468 GCA_030979885.1 Lolium multiflorum
GCATATTGAAATCGACTTCCATTTCGTAAGAGAGAGAGTTACAAACAAACAACTGAGTATCAGATTCATATATTCAAAAGGTCAAGTTGCAGATGGCTTTACAAAAGCACTTCCAGACAAGAACTTGCAAGAATTTAGGCGTAATCTCAACTTGAGTAAGTTGTGATTAAGGGAGGGTGCTAGTGATATCAGTAACATGCATGCCAACACTTTGCTGCCTCCCTTCCTATTCCACTAGTATTGCTTCCCATTCTGTTAGTGCTTTCAGTTTGTAATCTTCCATATCACACTAATTAAGGATGAGTGGAAATTAACTTGTAAGGCCACGCTAGGGGTTGTTCCTAGCTATAAATCAACACGCAATCTCCACCGAGATTAAGGTGAGCGTTCAACCAAACAAATACACGCACGCATATCAACACACTGGGAAACTATCAGGCTACACAAAAGCATAAGCGAATCCTTGACTTATAACAAAAAAAGTATAGAAATATCTCTCAATAATATTGTATGCATAGCGAGAGCGCCAAGCTACACCAGCCATCCGTATCAAAGCCTAAAAAGCCAACACACATGTACATTATGAATTTATGATACCACCATGCTTGGACTATGTCGCTGATAGCTCCAAATTTTGATGCTTTTTACTGTGGATTCTTCACCATCTATCACTTGGTTTCATTGGGTTTTCATTGGATTTTGTGTTTCAACTAATGTTAATATCACAATCCAAGTGAAACCTTGTTTTGAATTATGTATTTCAGGAAACCATCATTTGTGGAGGATCCGAGGACATTTATGAGTTGATTGCAACGAAATAAGAAGATTTCCTTTAGAGGCCAATTCTATCCAGGTGTAGCAGCGACTTTACCGGTCACCCATAAGGGCGGGGCCGACCGTACCGCCTGCCCGTACTGCGTGCCGCCACCTTCGTCATATCAATGCAAGCCTCTTTCCTGAGCACAACAGAAAAAACCCGTAACGCATCAGCAACCATTCGCCCCAAAACAGAAGATATCAGATCTGAAGAGGGAGAGGACCATCATCGATTCTAGTGAAGATCAACCCCCTCAAGATCATCACCTCATCCATCACATCCCACTTGTACTGATATAGAGAGATTCATACTCGTAATATTACGGATTGAAACCTCTATTTCATCCCTGGCTGTATTTGATTTGATCTTCAACTATTGTGGCTTGCTACAGTAATATCGAGATGAATTCCATTAAATTTACATTGCTATGATATCATTGTGCTATTCTCCTCTCATGTGTGAGTAGATCCCATTGGCGTGGGAGATGTAGGGGATTGGTGAGATATGTTGTGCCAATTTTATTCCATCCATTCCGTGAATCTATGATTAAGATGATTATGTATGAGAATGAATGTCTATGTGCACCTAATGTTGTTATATAATTTAAGGGGCCCATGTAACATGATCTCAAGAACTCGTAGATAGGAACTTGTTTGCTAGTGAATCGGCGACCCCCCGAGTGACATGTCCAATATCAAAGAGGATCTGGCAATACTCGAGGAATCACAAGGAACCACCGAGCTTAAATATTTGATCTGGTTTAACCACCTTAATTGATGCGTTGACCATGGCTTTAGTAACAGGCAAAAGGATCATTGGAGAAAGATGAAATCTACCAAGAAGAGTCTTTTTATGTTTTGGGTTGCTTGCCTACTCAGATATAAATAGGAAGAATCATATTCACTTATCACATGTATTCCGTCACATTCACTATCACCATGAACTGAATGCCCCCGCTACCATTCCATCGGTAGAAACCTGTTTCACTACAAGAAAAGTTCGATAGACAACGTCCCAAAATCGTCAACTAAGGGGCATTTTTCGTCGCCTATGGGCCAACCGACGATATGGGTTCCGTTGTCGAACTGCGTCAGCAAAGTCCAACGACGATTTTCTCGGTCCGTCGCCCTTCCGCCACGGAAAATCGGACCGTTGCGGAAGTGTTTTCGGAGCCCGTTGGTGCGACGTCATGCAACCGACACGTGGCGACCGTTTAAGCGCCGATTAACGGCGTTAACCGCTGAAACCCGTGGTAGATGGTAGGCCCACAGGCCTGCCACGTCTTAAGCGGGCCGGGCCGATGACATAGTTTGACCGGTCAACTATATGGTGGGCTGGTCCATTAGTTACGTGGGCCGGCCTAACCTCTAATGTTGTCAAAGTTAAATGGGCCGGCCCATTTAACATGTGGAATCCCCGACAGCGGCTGGCCAAGAAGCAAGTGGTAGGGCCAAAAACAGTGGGTCCCACTTTCTGGTAAAAGGCCGCCCATTTAGTGTGTGGGGTCCACCATATAGCAAGTGGGCCGACTAACAGTGTGGGCCGGGCCAAAAACATGGCGGTCCCACTATCTGTTAAGGCGGCCCATTTAGTATGTGGGGTCCACCATATAGCAGAGTGGGCGGCCAACAAGATAGTGGGCGGGCCAAAAGCAGTGGGACCCACCTTCTGTTAAAGGGCCCATTTAGTATGTGGGGTCCACAATATAAAGTGGGTGGCCCACCAAGATAGTGGGCGGGCCAAAAACATGTGGGTCCCATTCCTGTAATGGGGGCCATTTGTTATGTGGGGTCCACCATGTAGAAAGTGGGGACCCAACAAGATAGTGGGCGGGCCAAAAACACAGTGGGTCCCACCTTACTATTAAAAGTGGCCCATTTACCATGTGGGACCACCATATAGCAAGTGGGTGGCCCAACAAGATAGTGGGCGGGCCAAAAGCCAGTGGGCCCCACTTTCTGTTGGCGGCCCAATTAGTATGCGGGTCCACTATCACTGGGCCGGCCAACAAGATAGTGGGCCGGGCCAAAAACTGGTGGGTCCCACTTTCCTCTTGAAGGGCCCGTTTTATGTGGGGTCCACCACAAAAGCAAATGGGCTGGCCCAACTAATTAGTGGGCCGGCCCAGTAGTGGGTGGGTCCACCTAAAGCAAGTGGGCCAGCCCAATTAGAGTGTGGGGTCCACCGTAACTCAATGGGCTGGCCCAAGAAGTAAGTGGGCCAGCCCGTTTAGTTGCTGTTTATATGCCGGCATAATATGCGCTTTAGGATTTTGCGGGCAGGCACATATGTGATTTCGATTAATTGGGCCGTTTAAGGGATGGGAATTCGTGATTTAGATACTGAGAATATTTACGCAGCATTGATTTCTGTCGGATAGCCTCACTTACCACAAGCACCAAAGAAAAAATGCGCGAAAGAACTATAAAAACTAACTAAATATTACATCTGCAAGGCATTGAAAAATATTACAGAACCCAGAGAAATTGAATGGTAATTAAACCTAGCAATACAATGAAGCGATCCGGCAATCTTTTAAGTTGTCCATGCAGCACCTATATCTGAAACAAAGACATTACAAGTTAAGACAGCAACAATGGAAAGGCAAAGACACTACAATATTGTTTGCCAAAGAATTTGGAACTCATCATTTCGTCGTTATAACAAGATCATTGTAATGCGCACAATAAGCAAACAAAGAGTGCATGCCGCATACCAACGACCAATATAACAGAGCATGTTAGAATGAAACAGCAGACTTACTACTGTCGAGTCCCATGCAAACCAACATGTTCGGGAGTACAAAATTGGCATGAACAACATAGTGCAGGCTATAAATTTTGTAACAACGACTGAGCAAGATGAAGTTATGATGGCTACATCTACGGGGAATGTAAACCAAAAATAGAAGTTACGATGGCAAAAGCTAAAGAGAGGGAATGTGAACCAACATGTGCCAAGTGCAATTACTTCATTTTGCCCGTGAACTAAATAATACTCCTGAACTTATAGTGAAGGGGATGCAAATCAAGATGTTTCGGGATATAAACTTGTAATGAGCAACACATAGAGGATAGTTAATGCTGGAGCTTAGGATGGACCGGATAGAATATAGTGGGATCACTGTGAACTTGTATAAGAGAATGCAAACCAATATGTTCAGCTTTCCATATGTGAGCGTCATGCCAAGTCAGAGAAACAAGTCAATAATGCAGCTTTTGAAGAACAAGATGGCACGCAAAATTATTATCTAGTAGTATGACAAGTTTATTTGTACTACAGGCTAGATAGCAGAGTGATAGCATGCCAAACTAAGTCCTTACTTTGTTAGCTTACAATGAACTAGATACAAAACAATGGCATCACCTGTAGTACAGGGAATGCAAGCCAACATGTTCATGGAGTAAAAAATTGGCACAAACAACATAGTAGCAGGCCATAATTTTTGTAACAACGGAGCAAGATAAAGTTATGATGGCTAGATCTACAGAGCAGGGAATGTAAACCAAATATAGAAGTTACGATGCCAAAAGCTATAGAGCGGGAATGCGAACCAACATGTGCAATTACTTAAAATTGGCCATTACTAAATAATAGCAGGATGTTACTATAATACCTATAATTTTTGTAACAACGTGAGCAAGATAAAGTTATGATGGCTACATCTACGAGAAAATGCAAACCAAAATGTTCAATCGCTTAAAGTTAGCAATGAAGTAGAAAATAGCAACGTGTTACGGTCATAGCTAGGAATGAACTAAAAGAGCTTCAGACAAACAAGCTGAACCCAAAACATGGCGCTAAAACAAGGGACTTACATTAGGAGAAGCACTCGTGGGAGTCACAGAGATCTTCCTGGGTTGATAGATCCGGTGATGAAGTACGCTACATGTGCTACTTGGGGTTGGAGAGACGGCCATTACACTTCATGGTTACTCATCTCATCTGCAAAAACGTAAGGCGCGTCGTTAGCACAAACAGTTCCCCCAAGATTAAACAAGAACTTGCGGGCAAGCAATAGAAAAGCGACAGTAGAAGAGTTTAGATCATGCACTGCGCCGGTGAAGCAGATCCGGTTCATGCACGGTGTCGGTGAGCAAGATCCGATGCGGTGGACGACGGATCCGCCGAAGCGGCTCCGGGAGGTGGACGATACCGCAGCTGAAGCGACTGCGGTAGACTGCTGGATGAGCATATGGTTTCGAGGTTCGGCGGGGATGATCCGGTCCGGTTGATGACGGCGTCGATGAAGCGGCTCCGGCAGGCAGCCGGATGACGAGATCGCGAGGCCTCGGGTAGGCCAGGGAAGTCCGGCGGGGATGTTTCGGTGCGGTGGTCGTGGAGGTGGGAGAGAGGGACTTGGGAAGTTCCGGTGGGTGGTCTGAGGGAAATGAATTTTTTTGGGAGGGTTTCCGGGCTAGGGGGTGGTGATCCAAAAAATGACGGGCAGACCCCCCCACCAACCGACTGCTGCCATCTCCACAGGGTAGAATGGGAATTTGGAAGCGTGTGAAATTTTTGTATTTTGTGGGCGGGAAGTTTTGCCGCTATGAGATTTTGAATTTGGCCACCGTCCAAGTATAATGATAAAAAATTGTGAGACCGTACTAGTACCTCTGTTCAAGGCCGAGTGCAAAATCAAATCATCATCACGTTGAAAATTTGTTACCAACTTACCATGATCATGATCTACCTCTGAAAATGGGCGCATCCACTAAAACTTGCAAAGTATAATGATACAAATTTGTGAGACCGTACTAGTACTTATGTTCAAGGTCGAGTGCAACATCAAATCATCATTATATTGAAAATTGTGTTACCATGATCATGATATTTCTCTGAATTTGGCGCAACCGCTAAATCTCGCAAAGGATAATGATAAAAAAAAGGTGAGATTGTACTAGTTCTTATGTTCAAGGCCGAGTACAAGATCAAATCATCATCATGTTGAAATTTGTTACAATGATCATGACATATCTCTAAAATTAGTGCATCCGCTAAATCTTGCACGTGGCGCATCTCGGTGCGGAGCAACAAGTCGGTGCTATCAAGGTTGAGGCGTCGGTAGCGTCATCGGGCTCTCATCTCTTGATAGATCTTCTACATGGCGCGGCGCACCACCCGCCGATAAGCAGTCACATGTGAGACCGAGGTGGAGACGTCCCCGCATCCTCGAGGCGCGGCCGCCCTTCTACGAGCCAGCGTCGACTCAAGGTATGAATCCATGTGGTGTCTTAGATTTATTGTTCTTCTCTTATGATTATTTTGAGCCGAACATGTGTGCTCTTTCTCTGAATATATTGCTTGAAAAGCTTACCAAGTTACTTAAATTCACTTTGTTCTTAATCTTGCGAGCTAATATTGTTATTTTTAATGAACGGTGGTGTGCGCAAGCAGAGTTATTTGTGGATGTGTTGAGCTGTTAGGCATAAGTCGAAATCCTCATCTAAACGAGGCCTCAGATTAACACATAAAAAAGGTGTTCAATCTCGCCCACAATACCTCTTCTTTCCTCTCCCTTTATTGGAACTTGTTTTGCAGACAAGGAAAGTGGCACGTGTAATGTGAGTAAAACCCTCTTAGCCAAAATCATCTACGAGCAAGATTTTCTATATTGTAGATGCCCCAATTGACTCTCATCCCCAAAGTAGTTTTTTATGTCAGTATAGACTTCTTTACTGGATGTATACTATCGTACATGGCATGCATTTGCCTAATGAGCAACATTGTATTGCTATTCTACACTACAAGAAAAGTTGCCATGGCCGACGAAGTTGAAGTCGCGCCGTGGTTGCTGGTGTACCATGGCCGACGATTTTGGTCCCTCCGTGGGTGCATGTCAAAACTTTTTTTCTCGTTTTTGAGGCCACCTAGCCCGACGAAAGCGGCCAAAACGTGGCGTATGGTGGCCCGGGACGTGGTGCATCTCGAAATCTCGGGTTCGCCGGCCGAGTCAACGCACCGCCGAGGGATGTAGGGCCCAGATGGCAGCCTCTCTGGCATTGTTTTTTTCTAGATCGCGCCATCTCGTTCAACGTTCTCCGATCGAGCCGTTTACGATGCAGGATCATGGGTCCCGCATGTCATCCTCTATGAACCAAAATTCTTTCTATTCTTGGATTTTTTTGACCCCCTGATTTCTGGCTACTTCCTTTTTCTTTTGATCCCTTGCCGCCTTGGAAACGTTGAGACCGCTGCTGCTAAATGGGACCCGCATGTCATCCTCTATGTGCAATCAACTTTCTTTTCTTGGAGTTTTTTTTGGCACCTCAAATTTGGTCACTTGCCTTTTTCTTTCGATCCCCTGCCGCCTCTCAAACGGTGATACCGCTGCTGCTAATGGGACCCGCATGTCATCCTCTATGTACTATAAAACTTTCTTTTCTTGAATTATTTTTGGCACCTCATATTTGGTCACTTGCCTTTTTCTTTCGATCCATGCCGCCTCTCAAGCGGTGATACCGCTGCTGCTAAATGGGACCCGCATGTCATCCTCTATGTACTATAAAACTTTCTTTTCTTGGATTTTTTTTACCTCATATTTGGTCACTTGCCTTTTCCTTTGCCGCCTCTCAAACGTTGATACCGCCTGCTAAATGGGACCCGCATGTCATCCTCTATGTACTATAAAACTTTCTTTTCTTGGATTTTTTTGGCACCTCATATTTGGTCACTTGACTTTTTCTTTCGATCCCCTGCTGCCTCTCAAACAGTGATACCGCTGCTGCTAAATGGGACCCATGTCATCCTCTATGTACTATAAAACTTTCTTTTCTTGAATTATTTTTGGCTCCTCATATTTTTTCACTTGCCTTTTTCTTTCGATCCCCTGCCGCCTCAAACGGTGATACATTTGCTTGCTAAATGGGACCCATGTGTCATCCTCTATGTACTATAAAACTTTCTTTTCTTGAATTATTTTTGGCTCCTGATATTTTTTCACTTGCCTTTTTCTTTCGATCTCATGCCACGTTTGAAACGTTGAGGAACCTGCTGGCTCATGGGACCCGCATGTCATCCTCTATGTACTATAAAAGTTCTTTTTCTTGGTTTTTTTTCACCATCTGATTTTTTGGCAATTTCTTTTTTTCTTTTGATCCCCTGCCGCCTCTCAAACACTGATACCGCTGCTGCTAAATGGGACCCGCATGTCATCCTCTATGTACTATAAAACTTTCTTTTCTTGAATTATTTTTGGCTCCTCATATTTGGTCACTTGCCTTTTTCTTTCGATCTCATGCCAAGTTTGAAACGTTGAGGAACCTGCTGGCTCATGGGACCCGCATGTCATCCTCTATGTACTATAAAGGTTTATTTTCTTTATTTTTTTCACCCTCTGATTTTTGGCTATTTCCTTTTTCTTTTGATCCCCTGCCGCCTTGAAACGTATGGTAAGCTGCTGACTCATGGGACCCGCATGTCATCCTCTATGTACAATCAACTTTCTTTTTCTTTTGATCTCAAGCCGCATTTGAAACGCTGAGACCGCTGCTGCTAAATGGGACCCGCATGTCATCCTCTACAACAATAAAAGTTTCTTTTCTTGGATTATCTTTGGCTCCTGATATTTTGTCACTTGCCTTTTTCTTTCGATCTCATGCCGCCTTTGAAACGTTGAGTAAGCTGCTGGCTCATGGGTCCCGCATGTCATCCTCTACGAACAATAAAAGTTTCCTTTCTTGGTGTTATTTTTACCCTAATTTCTGGCTATTTGCCTTTTCTTTTGATCTCCTGCCCCCTCTGAAACGATGAGGACGCTGTTGGCAGGTCGGTCCCACATGTCATCCTCTATGAACAATAAAAGTTTCCTTTGATGGATTTATTTTGAACCCCTCATTAATTTCTGGATATTTCCCCTGCCGCCTTGGAATCGTTGAGGATGCTGCTGCCTCATGGGTCCCGCATGTCATCCTCTCAGAACGGTAAATGTTTATTTTCTTGGATTTTGTTGACCAAGCGATTTTTGGCTTATTTTTTCTTTCGATCACCTGCAGCCTTTAAAACGTTGAGGACGCCGCTGGCTCACGGGTCCCACATGTCAACCTCTATGAACAATAAACGCTGAGGATGCTTCTGCCTCATGGGTCCCGCATGTCATCCTCTCAGAACGAAAATGTTTCTTTTCTTGGATTTTTTACCAACAGATTTTTGGTTTATTTTTTCTTTCCATCCCCTGCCGCCTTTAAAACGTTGACGGCGCTGTTGGCTCATGGGTCCCCGATGTCAGCCTCCCCGTACAAGAAACATATGATATCTTGATTATTTTGCAGACAATAAACAATGTATTGCGCTCTGAGCTATTTCAAACGGATAATTAAATCTTTATTTTTACATAAACAAACTTATATGTTGAATCTCCTTGTTTTTTTGTCTTTGCGAAGCATAGGACTTTCCTGTTTTTTTAGAAAATTCGGAACTTTCCTGTTTTGGAGTGGGCTGAAATTGTACGAGTCAAAAGGCCAAGCAGGATAGTTCGAAAGCCCAGATGTCCAGATGCAGCCCAATTGAAATCTTTCTTCTTGGATTTTTTTTTTCTGGCTACTTCATTTTCTTTTGGTCTGTGCCTTGGAAACGTTGAGACCCTGCTGCAAAATGGGACCATGTCATCCTCTCGTACAATAAAATTTCTTTTCTTGGATTATTTTTGGCTCGATATTTGGTCACTTGCCTTTTTCTTCGATCCCGTGCAGCCTCTCAAACGGTGACACCGCTGCTGCAAAATGGGACCCGCATGTCATCCTCTACGTACAATAAACTTTCTTTTCTTGGATTATTTTGGGCTGATATTTGGTCACTTGCCTTTTTTCTTTCGATCTCATGCCACGTTTGAAACTTTGAGGAACCTGCTGGCTCGTGGGACCCGCATGTCATCCTCTATGTGCTATAAAAGTTTATTTTCTATGGTTTTTTTCACTCTCTGATTTTTGTCTATTTCCTTTTTTCTTTTGATGCCCTGCCGCCTTGGAAACGTTGAGTAAGCTGCTTACACATGGGACCCGCATGTCATCCTCTATGTACAATCAAGTTTCTTTTCTTGAATTATTTTTGGCTCCTGATATTTCGTCACTTGCCTTTTTCTTTCGATCTCATGCCACGTTTGAAACGTTGAGGAACCTGCTGGCTCATGGGACCCGCATGTCATCCTCTATGTGCTATAAAAGTTTGTTTTCTTGGATTTTTTTCACCCTCTGATTTTTGGCTCCTGATATTTCGTCACTTGCCTTTTACTTTTGATCCCCTGGCCCCTTTGAAACGTTGAGTAAGCTGCTGGCACATGGGACCCGCATGTCAACCTCTATGTCCATCAACTTTCTTTTCTTGGATTTTTTTGACCCCCTACTTTCTAGCTACTTTCTTTTTCTTTTGATCTCAAGCCGCATTTCAAACATTGAGACCGCTGCTGCAAAATGGGACCCGCATGTCATCCTCTATGTACAATAAATCTTTGATTATTTTTGGCACCTCATATTTGGTCACTTGCGTTTTTTTCTTTCGATCTCATGCCACCTTTGAAACGTTGAGTAAGCTGCTGGCTCATGGGTCCCCCATGTCATCCTCTACGAACAATAAAAGTTTCCTTTCTTGGAGTTATTTTTGCCCCCTAATTTCTGGCTACTTCCTTTTTCTTTTGATCCCTGCCTTTGAAACGTTGAAAACTTTCTTTTCTTTGATTATTTTTGGCTCCTGATATTTGGTCACTTGCCTTTTTCTTTTGATCCTGCCCCCTTTGAAACGTTGAGTGAGCTGCTGCTCAAGGGACCCGCATGTCATCCACTATGTACTATAAAACTTTCTTTTCTTGGATTTTTTGGCACCTCATATTTGGTCACTTGCCTTTTTCTTTCGATCGCCTGCCGCCTCTCAAACGTTGATACAGCTGCTGCTATATGGGACCCGCATGTCATCCTCTATGTACATTCAAGTTTCTTTTCTTGGACTATTTTTGGCTCTTGATATTTGGTCACTTGCCTTTTTTTTCGATCTCATGCCACGTTTGAAACGTTGAGGAACCTGCTGCTAAATGGGACCCTCATGTCATCCTCTATGTCCATCAACTTTCTTTTCTTGGATTATTTTGAGCCCCTAATTTCTAGCTACTTTCTTTTTCTTTTGATCTCAAGACGCATTTGAAACATTGAGACCGCTGCTGCAAAATGGGACCCGCATGTCATCCTCTATGTACAATAAATCTTGGATTATTTTTGGCTCCTGATATTTGGTCACTTGCCTTTTTCTTTTGATCACCTGCCGCCTTTGAAACGTTGAGGATTCTGCTGGCTCATGGGTCCCGCATGTCATCCTCTACGAACAATAAAAGTTTCCTTTCTTGGAGTTATTTTTTACCCCTAATTTCTGGATATTTGCCTTTTTCTTTTGATCCCCTTCCCCCCTTTGATGAGGACGCTGTTGGCAGGTCGGTCCCACATGTCATCCTCTATGAACAATAAAAGTTTCCTTTGGTGGATTTATTTTTGACCCCTAATTAATTTCTGGTTATTTCCTTTTTTTCTTTTGATCCCCTGCCGCTTCTCAAACGGTGATACCGCTGATGCTAAATGGGACCCGCATGTCATCCTCTATGTACTATAAAACTTTCTTTTCTTGGATTTTTTGGCACCTCATATTTGGTCACTTGCCTTTTTCTTTCGATCGCCTCTCAAACGTTGATACAGCTGCTGCTAAATGGGACCCGCATGTCATCCTCTATGTACAATAAAGTTTCTTTTCTTGGATTATCTTTGGCTCCTGATATTTGGTCACTTGCCTTTTTCTTTCGATCTCATGCCGACTTTGAAACGTTGAGGCTGCTGGCTCATGGGTGCCGCATGTCATCCTCTATGAACAATAAAAGTTGGGGATGTCTATTTGTCAGCTGACTGATTTTCAATTCAGCGTAAGTCAGTTTTTCTTCAAATTATAAGACGGCACATGGCATAGGCAAAAATCAGTCAAGCCCATAAAAAAAGAATTTTACCAAGCCTTGTATGTGGGCTAAATCCCTATAATTAGCAACAGACAAACAAGTTGCAAACAGAAAAAAAAATCCATAATACATGATTTAAAGACCTTAAAACGTTGTTTGGCGAAAATTACATGTTTTGTATTATGTAAACATAGTTGTAATGGACTGTAAACTGTGAGATGGGGAAACTGAAAGAAAATCGTCTACATGATTTGAAAGTAAAATTACAGACTTGTTTGCCTAATTTTACATGTTCCAAATCATGTAAATACCAGTGTAATGGACTGTAATTCGTCATATACAAATTTACACAAAAAGTTCAGTAAATATCTATCCGCTGACTTAGTCATGCACGCGTTTTACATCCAAAACCTCCCGACACAAACGTGTGCAGCTATAGCAGATGGCTAAGTACGGTACACAGTGGCTCAGAGAAACACGTGCAAGTCCACAATCGCGATGCCTAATTGGTTGGACAGAAATTCGACTGATGGCCAAAAAAGAATAAGTCGACTGTTTCTTAGCAAATCCTAAAAGTTTCCTTTGTTGGATTTATTTTTTACCCTCTGATTTTCGGCTATTTCCTTTTTCTTTTGATCCCCTGCCGCCTTAGAATAGTTGAGGATGCTGCTGCCTCATGGGTCCCGCATGTCATCCCCTCAGAAAGGTAATTGTTTCTTTTCTTGGTTTTGTTTACCAACTGATTTTTGGCTTATTTTTTCTTTCGATCTCCTGCCGCCTTGAAAACGTTGACGACGCTGCTGGCTCATGGGTCCCCAATGTCAGCCTCCCCGTACTGCAAATCCTCTTTATGCAAAGGTTGAGGATGCTGCTGCCTCAAGGGTCCCGCATGTCATCCTCTTAGAACGATAAATGTTTATTTTCTTGGATTTTTACCAACTGATTTTTGGTTTATTTTTTCTTTCGATCCCCTGCCGCCTTTAAAACGTTGACGCTGCTGGCTCATGGGTCCCTGATGTCAGCCTCCCCGTACAAGAAACATGTGATATCTTGATTATTTTGCAGACAATAAACAGTGTATTTCGCTCTGAGCTATTTCAAAGGGATAAATTAAATCTTTGTTTTTACATAAACAAACTTATATGTTGAATCTCCTTGTTTTTTGTTTTTGCCAAGCATAGGACTTTCCTGTTTTGGAGTGGGCTTAAATTGTACGAGTCAAAAGGCTTCCAGCACGATAGTTCGAAGGCCCAGATGTCCAGATGCAGCCCAATTGAAATCTTTCTTTTCATGGATTTTTTGACACCCTGATTTCTGGCTACTTCCTTTTTCTTTTGATCCTGTGCCGCCTGGAAACTATGAGACCGCTATTGCAAAATGGGACCCACATGTCATCCTCTATGTACAATAAAAGTTTCTTTTCGTGGATTATTTTTGGCTCCTGATATTTGGTCACTTGCCTTTTTTCTTTCGATCCCGTGCAAAATGGGACCCGCATGTCGTCCTCTATTTACAAAAGAAGTTTCCTTTCTTGGAGTTATTTTTTACCCTAATTTGTGGCTACTTTTTTTTTTTTTGATTCCCTGCCGCCTTTGAAACGTTGAGGACTCTGCTGGCTCATGGGCCCCACATGTCAGCCTCTGTGAACAATAAACCTTTCCTCTGTGAACACTAGCATTGACGAACTGAATGTGAACATGCGTTACAGGCTTTTTTTAGTAAATTTTGTCAACCAATTGCTAGCTTCTGTAAATATCACTAGTAGTACATACATCGCGAAAGCATTAGAATATTAGACCATGTTCACAAGAATAACATCAAGTCTGAACTACATTAACAGAGTGATAAAATATATTGTTCAGACCAGTACAAAATATAGGGAGTTAAACTAACACTATGCAGAAATTGGCCCTTCTCTTGCATCTATCCCTCTAGCAAAGGGATCAGCCACTGACAAGTCATGTACCAACCAGCTAAGAACACCGTCCGAGCTGAACTTATCTAAGGATGGTAAATATCCAAACTGAAAATCAACATCTCTATAAGCGGTGTTCTTCAGGTCTAGCTGCTTGAACTGGGTATCCCACCAGATCTCCTTGTGATGATATCTTACACCAAAATTCATTACTTTGAGCATTCTAGTGTTCTGTATAAAGAACCTGGAGACAATAACATCATTTCTCCTTCCTCGGTAGTCAGAAATCGAAATTTCTTTGAGGTGGAGATCAAGGCATTCAATGGGACAGGCTGGCTCATTATGCAGCACATGAACCTTATTGCCGGTTCTATAAAACTGCAAAGAAGTCAAATTAAGTAGTCAGTACAATAACAAAGTACTTCATAGCTATCAACTAATGAATATCTCAGGTGAGTTGAATCATGTGTTAATTGAGGACCGTGGAACAACATAATCCCCTGACACGTTCCAATTTGATAGATGCACTTTTTTACATCTGTTATTGTCATTGTAAAGTTGGGGAAAGGTTACCAACATGGGAAACTCCAATCCGCAACTAGTTGCGGGTGCACCCCATTTTTCTTTTGACACTTCCAAGTTTCCAAAAAAAATGTAAACTAAAAGTCTGGACATACATTGTGTTCTATCATGTGCTTCTGTGAAGTTTCATCCAAAAATATGATAATATGTGATCTACACAAAAAAAGAACAAATGATGTGTAAATAGTAAGTCACACTATTTACATATGTCTTCTCTTTTTTACACAGATCACATATTATCATGTGTTTATATGAAACTTCACAGATGCACAAGATACAACACATTGTATGACAAGAAGTTTAGTTTTGAACCAACATAATATAACTCCATTGTGGATGTTCTTCTAGTACAATTGTTCAACTGATCTAGGCTAATAAGTAATAACAGGTTAACTCCATGTAACTCTACAGTTTTTGCTCATAGTGGTAAACAGTTAACAACAACGAATTTACCTGGATATATAGCTTCTCCGTGCAGGGAAAGCATCTAAGAAATGCAAGTAGTTGATCCAGACGAGGGCCGTCAGATTTTAGAACCAAGTTCTTCACTGTGCACAGAGAATTTTCCAAGCTTATGGGCATCATCCTCTACAGGACAATGGTACATATGTCAAAAAAAATAACAAAAATGTGAGTTAATTCAACAAGAAGAAGGCTGTTCTACCAAAAAGTTTATGCGTCCAATAACAAGTTGGCAGCCAGGGTACGACGCAAAGCCCAACACCATCAACTTTGGTGCGTTGGCGACCTGGATTAGTAGTGGAACATCATCAACGCATATGACCAATCTCTCGAGGCAAGATGCATCCATAATTTGCACCGTGTCTAACTGAATAAGTTCGGTGGTGTTGCGTTTCCAATAGCTAGCCACACTAATTGTACGAAGATTTGGCATTTGAATGTTGAGTTGGGTGAACCCGTGGACCCCCTCAAGGTGAAGTGCCTCGAGCACAATACAGCGGGTGAACAGGCGGTCGATGTTCGTCGCCTTACAGATGTAGACGTCATAGAGCAAGAGCCTTTTGAGTTGGGGGAAAAGAAGCATGGAGTTGGCATGAATCTCGGGCAAATAGCAAGTAGAAATGCTGACAATGCGCAGCGTGGGCGCGCAGCGGAACGCGGACAGCGGGAAGGAGCGCATCACAGTTCCAGCATCGAATCTGAGGTTCTCGACGCAAGATAGGGTGCTGGACCGGAACCAGCTGTCGAGCGTGGTGTCGACCTTGCAAGTGGTTCTGAAGGGGTCGATTGACACGCTTCTGGCGGGGCCAGGGTGAGCGGCGAGGATACTGGAGACCGCGGCGATGCGTTTGTGGTTTTGCTTGGCGAGTTCGTCGTCGATCTCGAGGTTAAGTGGGACGGAGTGCCAGAGGTGGCGCCACCGTTTGGAGACCAAGGTTGTGCTTACAGCGGATACAGTGGGCAGGTGGGAGATGATGATGTGGAGAATCTGGTCCGGTAGGCGGCTGATGAGGTCGTTGTCGCCGACGAGGAGGTTAAGTGGGACGGAGCGCCAGAGGTGGCGCCACCGTTTGGAGAGCAATGTTGTCCTTACAGCGGATATCATGGGCAGGAGGGAGATGATGATGTGCAGCATCTCGTCGGGGAGGCGGCTGATGAGGTCGAGGCTCGACGGAGGCTCTTCCCGATCTGGCTCGACCCGCCTTCGGGAGTTGAGCGGCTCCGCCTCCATCTGACACGGCGGCGACACACGCAACGCCGCAGTCGTCTGCTGGACAGGGGAATAGGCGCAGCGGCGGTGGTGAGGACAGAAAGGTACTCGGCGGTGGATTTAGGTGGATGGCGGATGCAAGTGCGCTGGGGGTTTTTGGAGGAGACGGCAAGCGCTATGCAAGGAACTATTGCGGCGGGCGGCCAGCCGGGGTGCCTGAGGAGAGAAAGGTATACTACTAATGATGCGGTGCGGCGTTTGCGTCTCCCTTCCCCACGCGTGCAGCCTTCACATTTCACAAGACGTGCGAGTTTTTCAACAGAGATTATCAAGTGGAGAGACTTTCCCAATGCAATTGTCTCTCCACTTGATAATCACTCTTGAAAACACCGAGAAGATGGCGGTGAAGAAGACGGAGAGGCAAGGAAAAAAACAATATGAATTGAAATCAAATATAATACGGGCGTTCCTTCTCTCTCTGGTCTCTGCTGCACTTACTGCACCTGTGGTGCAGGCGTGTGACCCGAGAAGAAGCTAATGTACTGTATAGCCGTCCCTTGCACGCCGTGTAGCTGTATTTTGTCTCGTCAAATCAGCTCGGGACAGTTTCAGCAGAGAAAACATCATTTTTTCTTGCCATCATCATAATAGGCGAACATTACCACGGGCACACGGTAGTGCACATCCAACTTGTACTACTCAATCCTCCATATGCTGCACAAACCACCACTTTAACTTTTTCTTCGCAGTTTTCATGATTTTTAGCAGTTTCCACCATGTGGTGGTCTAATCTGTTGCAATTTTTACCACTTGGTCATCTGATCAGTTATTTTGTCATGTCGATGGCAAAATCAACAAGTGGATGCCAACTTTTTTGAAGGGCTACTCTCTAAAACACAGTTTGCATTATGGCATGTTTGGTATTTTCCCTAGGTAGTACTACATCCTAAAAAAAATTGACTACATGCTTTTATTTGCCTATTTTAAGCACCTTTTACCATGATTTCAAATTTAGGTCAAACTCACGGGGGCCATAGGATGCACGGCATTTATTTGGCAATTGTTTCAGTATGGCCAACTAGTTAGGCCTCCTTTGGTTCATAGGAAATGGAAAGTATAGGAAAAGGAAAATCATAGAATTGGGATGTCATGTCTACTTCAATCCTATGGGAATCGTGCTCCTTTGATTCATATGATTGTCATAGGAATTATGTTGGATTCGGTTCTTATGGGAAAAATTCCTATACAAGTCATTTGATTCATAGGAACTATTCATATAGGAATCTTGTAGTGCAAATCTTATAGGAAAAAAACCATTAGCTAATACCTCATGGAAAAGTTCCTTTGCCACAATCAAAGACACATCATGTTCCTATAGGATTCAACTTGGCATAACATTCCAATCATGCACCTTTCATATTCCTACGCCCTCCATATTCCTTTGAATAAAAGGAGCCCGAAGTTTATTTGATTGTAGCAAAGGAATTTTCCATGTATCGACAGTTTGACATGGTATTTTAATAACCAATCAAGAAGGCATGCAAACGTACTTAAAAACACACATGGTGCCAAAATCGGTGAAAGGGAATATTCTCAAGAACATAGGTAGGTCATGTTTGGCATTGTTCCTAGGTATTTCATCACAAATGATGAATCCATGATAAATTACTAACATTCGGAAGTTTGCCATGGTTCTAGCATTAACCAACTCACCTCTCACTTCGGAAGAGAGCCATGCGAACTCCAAGATGGATTCTGTCAAAAAAAAACTCCAACATGCATGGTGCCAAAATCTGGTAAGTTCTTCTAAAAAATATTTTGGTGTGCCATGTTTGGTATTTTGATATATATGTAGATTACTTACATCACAAACAACTACTCAATGCTTTCGTTTGCCATATGGGTGTTACGTACTTGGATGCAACGCATATGTTTGGTCATTTTTTGGGGGGTACCACACATTTAGTGCACATCACGTATATATAGTTTCCCCTTTTTTAATTGTACTTCGTGTACTTCGCGTTGAAATTTCAAATTATATGGAAATGAGCCCAGAACTAATTTAATATATGGTCACAAACCGAAATAATTCGTGAAATTTTGAAATGTCCATCCTACCATATCAACCACATGAAAAAATTGCATTGGCGGCAATCTGCCACTACAAATTTTAACCATTTCACGCAAAACACTCATGTAGTAATTTGTTCCCTTCTAGCACTTCATAAATCTCCCCGGTCTTGTTTGAAAAGGAGCCCCCGTCCGAAGAGTCCCTGTTTATAACTAAAACTAATTATTTCAGTACCGCATAAATTGCAATTACCATTAGATAAACAAGACTAAGATAGAGCATGTACCACCTGTCAATTACCGGTTCGCAATCTCCATATGCTCGCAATGATCGGTTCCACATTATACTTGGTCGAATTCAATTAAACATACAAGTACATCATGCCGAAGTTTTGTTCTAGGACATGGACACGTTCAAACTAATCACGGTAATAGATGATACAACATCGCACACATAAATAGACGACATGTCTAAAATCATACATTTTTTGAACACAGAAATGTCCCGAAGGACCTCGCGACACTGCTTTTATATTATGATGACGGTGGGATTACAGACTGCAAGCTAGGAGGACCCTCCAAGTAAAAGGAAACTACAGACAAGACATCCAAAAGTACAAAAAGAACTCTAGTTCTAGAAAAGGAAACTCCATCCGGTCCTTCTCCACCGAGCTCAGATTAGCCTCAAAGCGCGATCATCTTCTCCATCGAGACCGGCAAGATCAACCACCTACCGTCTCGTTGGCGCATGCGGGCACGTCGCCTCATGTTGAAAGTATTCGAGCAAGTCGCCGCTCATGTCGCAACCATCGTTGCTGCAATCCACCTTCAACAAGGAGGCAAATCTACTTAAATCCTCATCCTCTTCGTAGATGCCGTCGCAGTTCGGGCACACGAGACTGGGTAGGTTTCTTAAGCAGCTTCCGCATGCAATGTGATGTCCCTCCCCCATGCGAATGCACTGCTTAATACAAGGAAATTTACATGACTGTTGGCCCAAAGAAAAATATAGTTGGGTGGAACCTAGTGAAGAAAGTACTAACCCGTTATAGTGGACGTCGTGCGATTTGAGAGCACAAACCGCAGATGAACGTTCTTCTCACCACATTCTTTTCCATAACACATTCACGGGAAAAGTACATGCTTTCAGATGGAGGACTTTCACCTTGGAAGACGCCCTGGCATCCCGGGCACGCGCCACCGGGCAGGTTCCTAGCGCAGCTGTCGCATGCAACCTTCTTGCACGAACAGCACTGCTTAATACAAGGAAATTAACACGACTGTTAGCCCAAATTAAAATACATCTTGATGAACCTAGTGAAGAAAGTACTAACCCGCCAAAATGGAGGTTGTGCGGATTGAGAGCACAAACCGTAGGTGAGCAGTCTTCTCAAATTAGCATCGTCGACAAAAGCTCGATCTAAAGCTACCAGGGGGACCTCCATGCCCAACGATTCTAAATGGGAATATGAATTTAGAGGATGTGAAGGAGATAGGGATAGAGGGTCGTAGTCTTCGACTTGTATAGTATATATAGGGGAGGGAATTGCAGATTCCACCAAGGAACGAGATCCAGTAACTTCACTGGCGACTTGTACGTGAGTCATTCGATCAAGATCCAACGCACATGGTTGATCCAAATTTTAAACTTAAAATTAAACTCAATTTTCAAATGAAGTAAAACTTTACCAGAATACTTAAGAAAGATATATATCTTACTGTAATGTTTTCGATTTTTTTCGAGCAACTTAAAATGTGACTACAAATTCTGGATCAACTGTGTCCGTTGGATCTTGATCCGATGGCTCATGTACGTAAAGTTGCATTTTGGAGTAAGTAAAGTCACTGGCCTCAAGTTCCACCACCTCATACTTCGTATGTTGCACAAAAACACCATTTGGAAGGATATTTTGCGGTTTCCACCATGTACTGCTCCAATCTGTTGTGATTTCACCACTTAATCTTCTAATCAACCAATTATACTGGTAAATATTCTCTTACTTTGCATCTCAAACATTTCCCTGACTTTGAGTCCCTGCGCGCTAGTACACTCAATAAAGACAGAGAGAGAGGAGAGACGCTGAGGAGGACTTTGAGTTCTAGTACCTCACCTGGCCGGAATAAGTACGCTGGCAGCCTGACCTGCCCTAAGTACGTCCGGTCAAATCGATGCCTTGCCTTGCACGCCGTCTGCGCGCATCCATGTCTTCCCGATGAAATTGTCAGTCCAAAAAAATCGGAAATTTAATTCGGCTATTGGGCGGATATGCTACCTCGACCCAAAAAAACATATTTTTAATTTTCAAAAAATTCTAACAAAAAAATCCGCATGTACTTCTCGATAATCTATGTGTGTTCGTGTAGTTTCGTGAAAAGCCGATATTTTTTGTGGTTGATGTAAACAGCTTTATTTTTAGCAATAAATTTTATCTTTTTTACATAGCCCAAACGACAATTTAGTTTTTTATGGAAAGACTTTATGCGCTCTTAGCATGTGAAGATGAAAAGATTAATTTTTTGTTTGGATTTTTTTTACATTTCAAAATATATAGATGTTGCAGTTCAAACTAAAGGGAGCATACGCAACCAGGAGCCAAAACATCCTCCCCCAAAAAATATGATTTGTTTTCTATTTGCGACGCTTCCGCGATGCCTATCACATGTCTGTATAGCCGCAGCTAGCACCATCGAGCACGCCCCAATGCTCTGTGTTGTCTTGTCAATTCAATGGTCAAGGTAATCTGACCAAAAGATACGTCTTGGAGTACGCGTGCGCCTTATTCCTTGAAATGGAGGTAGTACTTTATATTTGGCCCAAATGCGAAAAGTGTTACTCCTCCTATTCTAGTACTATACCATACTACGTATTACTCAAAACAAGTTCGAGAAGTTATGTCAAGTATGACTAGTGCAAATAAACCCTCTGGCATTAAGAGTATGAGAAGTTCGGATCATGATGAACAAGTTAATCTTCAAAACGTACAGCTATGTCAAGTATGACTAGTGCAAATAAACCCTCTGGCATTAAGAGAAACATCAAATAGTACAAAACACCTGAAAAAAAACGAAATTACAACAAAATCCTTGAGATGCCCTTCGTCTTCAACCTCCAGACCATGTCGACGACACCATGGCCGACACTAATCCAACCCAGGAAGCCAGAATCCTAGGATAAGCAAGCTCGGAAGGTAGGTGGCCACGGAAGCTCTAGCACGTACCAATTCAGCACGCGCGAGGGCCCGCCCAGCATCTCAATCGGCACGGTGTGAAGCCAGTCCTCGTCTCGAGCTCTCTCGATGCAGAACGACGGCCGGAGGCGGACGTGGCCGACCAATTAGAGTGCGGCGGCGACTTAGGCTCACGGAAGCTCCAGGCCGCGAGTGCGGCCGCGACTTACTGGCGTCGAAGGCTCACGGAAGCTCGAGGCCGCGCGCGACGCCGTAGAGCGTCAGCAGGGGCGCGGGCGCACGGAACTCGCCGCGGCCACATCCCGCGCCGCAGCGTCCCTCGCCGCGGGTCAACGCCGCCCGCCGCCCACGGCCTTCGCCCTGCCAAGGCCCGCAATGGAGGGACCGTCACGTACTGACCTGCCAGGGGATCGCAGACGACGAGACGTGGAGGCTGCTCGAAAGGCTTTCCGTGTTCGGTGTGGTCGAAGTCCGCAGGGAGTAGGAGGCCGCCCCGAGAGTCGGCGAGCTCCAAACTGAGGTCGCCGTTTGGCGCCCGTGGGAGGAAGTCGAGCGCGAGGTTATTTGCGGCGACCCCGGCCCAACATGACGAGGAAGAGGGAACGAAGTGGGGCAGCAAGCCAGACGGCCGATAGTGACAATGGGAGAAGCTGATGTGGTAGTGGCAGCGACTATGGAGGATGGCGCGCCGTGGCGAGCGGAGAGGACACGGAAGTCCTCGCCGCGACGACCTTGCGCCGACTCTGCTGCAGGCGAACGCGGCGCGGACGAGATCCGGAGGCGAGGTGAGGCGCGGGAACACCAGCCCGAGAAGTTCATCCGATGGCGTCACCCTTGTCTGCCGGACTTCCTCTGAGCATTCTTCCGGCGGGGCGGCTTGTGCCCCATCTCAGGCTGGACCTAGCTGTCTGAAGCGAGGTGTCTTTGGCAGGGAGGAAGCTAGGAAATGCTTGACGACCGACTTAGTAGAGACTAGAGAATTCAAGGAGGAGACTTATGTCTTGAGAAAAAGTTAGTGGAATCAAATTCTATTGAGTTTAATTACATGCAAGGATGAACAGAGTAGTTGGTTGTGTAATTGAAAGCGAGATTACGAGCTTGATCCACACACACGAACCACATCGTAAAGCTTCAATGAAAGAAAAATGAGAAAACAACAAAATTGTGTGGCACAACAGTTGCTTTCCAAGTTCCTATAAGAGGGAGTACTATATTAAACTAGACAAATCATGTATCTACCCCTAACCCCTAAAACTCGATCTTATGAAATCTAGCATAAAAAGATCGAAGTCGTTTTGGGTTTCAAACATAAATTTCAGGAGCATCCCAAAGCTTCATTTTAGGTGACTAAGAAGGATCCATGCTTACCTTTTCATTTTCATGTTTTAAACTTGTTTAAATCATGGTCAAACCTAGGATTTGACCAAGATTCAAATGGGCCTAAAATCAGAAAAATCAAAAGAATGAACAACCAAAGCACATATATAGCATTCTTATGTCATATATATAGTAAGCATTCAAGTTGATAAACAAGGTCTAGACATATATATTCAAACCAGAAAATCATGTATATATCTACCCCTAAAACCCTAAACACTGTCTTATGAAGTCAATCATGAAGAGAAGTGGTTTTGGGTTTCAAACATGGAAATTTCAAGAACTCCCCACTTCTGTTTAGAGTGACTAAGAAGGATCGAGGCTTATCTTTTCATTTCATGTTTTAAACTTGTTTAAATCCTGGTCAAACCTAGGATTTGATGAAAATACAAATGGGTGGGCACGTACACTATTCAAAAAATCAGAAAAATGAAAAACCAAATCACATTGTCTTCTTATGTCATATCGTAAGCATTCAAATTGATAAATTAACAAGTTTTGATATATCAAACCGGACAAATCATGTATCTACACATCCAATCTTATGAAGTCTAGCATGAAGGAAGTCGTTTTGGTTTCAAACATGGTAATTTCAAGAACATCCCAAAGACTTCCATTTTAGGTGACTAAGAAGGATACTAGAGACTTCCTTTTTTATTTTCACAGCATTTTGCTTGTTTAAATCCAGGTAATGATTTGTCAAGATTCAAATGAGCCTAAAAATTTAGAAAAATCAAAAGAGAATGAAAAACCAAAGCACATAGCATTCTTATGTCATATATTATAGTAAGCATTCAAAGTTGATAAACAAGGCTAGACATATTCAAACAGAAAAATCATGTATATATCTACCTATAACCCTAAACTAAATCTTATGAAGTCAATCATGAAGAGAAGTGGTTTGGAGTTGAAACATGGAAATTTCAGAACCCTCCCAAAAGCTTTTTAGAGTCACAAATAATAAGGATCCATGCTTACCTTCATTTTCATAATTTAAACTTGTTAAATCTTGTGAAAACCTAGGATTTGACCAAGATTCAAATAGGTATAAAATTAAAATAAAGCAGAAAAATGAAAAACCAAAGCACATAGTCTTCTTATGTCATATAGTAAGCATTAAAAATTGAGAAACAAGGTCTCTAGCTAGACATATTCAAACTATGCAAATCATGTATCTATGTACCCCCTAACCCTAAACTATGTCTTATGAAGTCAAGCACGAGATGTGGTTTGGGTTTCAAACATGGTAATTTCAAAAACCACCCAAAAGCTTCATTTTAATTAGGTGACAAAGAAGGATACAGGCTTCCCTTCTCCATTTTCATGTTTTAAACTTGTTTAAATCTTAAATTCAAACATGACGTCAACAGATTCAAATGGGCATAAAATTCAGAAAAAATCAAAAGAATGAAAACCAAAGCACATAGCATTCTTATATTATGTTATAGTAAGCATTCAGTTGATAAACAGGGTCTAGACATATTCCAAACCAGGAAAATCATGTATATATATATATCTACCCCTATCCCTAAACTCTGTCTTATGAAGTCAAGCATGAAAGTGGTTTTGGGTTTCAAACACAAATTTTAAAAAAAAACCAAAACTTCATTTTAGAGACTAAGAAGGATCCATGCTTACCATTTATTTTCACGTCTTAAGCTTGTTTAAATCTTGGTCAAACCTAGGATTTGACCAAGATACAAATTGGCAGAAAAGTTTAAAAAATCAAAAAAAATAAAAACCAAAGTACATAGTCTTCTTATGGCATATAGTCAGCATTCAAGTTGTTAAACAAGGTCTAGACATATTCAAACCAAACAAATCATGTATCTATACACCTAACCCTAATTAAACTCTATATATCTTATGAAGTCAAGCATGAAGAGACGTGGTTTTTGGTTTTCAAACATGGAAATTTCAAAAACCTCCCAAAATCTTCATTTTAATTGGAAGTGACTAAGAAGGATACATGCTTCCCTTCTCATTTCATGTTTTTAACATTTTAAATCTTGGTCCAAACCTAGGATTAGGTAGATTAAATGGGCATAAAATTCAGAAAAAAATCAAAGAATGAAAAACCAAAGCATAGCATTCTTATGTCATATATATATAGCTAGCATTCAAGTTGATAAACAAGGTCTAGACATATATATTCAAACCAGAAAAATCATGTATATATCTACCCCTAAAACCTAATTAAACTCAGTCCAATCATGAAGAGATGTGGTTTGGGTTTCAAACATGGGAAAGACCTCCCAAAAGCATTTTAGAGTGACTAAGAGGATCCAGGCTTACTTACGTTTTCCGTGTTTAAACTTGTACAAATCTTGGTGGAACCTAGGATTTGACAGATATTCAAAATGCGCTGAAAATTAAAAAAATCAGAAAAATGAAAAACCAAAAGTATAGTCTTCTTATGTCATATGGTAAGCATATTCAAGTTGATAAACAAGGTTTGGACATCTTCAAACCCATACAAATCATGTATCTATATATACCCCCTAACCCTAAACTTTGTCTTATGAGGTAAACTGAAGAGACGTGGTTTTGGGTTTCAAACTTATGGGAAATTTCAAAAACCTCCCAAAAACTTCATTTTAGAAGATCGGAGGGATGCATGCTTCCCTTTCATTTTCATGTTTAAACTTGTTTAAATCTTGGTCAAACCTAGGATTCGACCAAGATTCAAATGGGCATAAAAATTCAGAAAAAAATCAAAAGAATGAAAAACCAAAGCACATAGCATTCTTATATATGTCATATGTATAGTAAGCATTCAAGTTGATAATGTTGGGGTTCGAAGCATAGAAAACAAAATTTTTCCTACCGCGAGACGAATAAATCCAAGATCTAATCTATGGAACTTCAAGATCCCAATCTACAAGATCGGAACGAGATTGATAGGTACTAACCTTAATGATTTCCAAGCCTACGAGATCAGTCTCGTTGTTGATGTAGGCTTCTAGTTATGGGGACGCGGAATCAGTCTCGGTCGCCCGTACGGTGTGGATGACAGCCCTTCTCCCGTTCAGGCGGGCAGCGGAGGTGTGGTCGTCCCTCGGAATCCCAGCAGCACGACGGCGTGGTGGTGGTGGTGGAGGAGGAAGAGAAAGGAGATCGAGAGCCAGCCAAGCCGGAGCAGACTTGCGGTGGAGGAGAGAGGGGCGGCGGACTTTTGGTGTATCGCGGAAATGGTCGGCTGCCTCTCCTCTATTTATAGAGGAAGGGCGGCCCAGGCAGCCCCTTGGGCCCCACAAGTGCACAGAAGGAAAGGGGGGATCCTGAATCATCCCCTTCCAGGTTTGCTTCCCCTTAGTTTGCTTCCCCTATTTAGGGATTTGATCTTATCCTCCAGGATTTGATCTTATCCCTAGGGGAGCTGGCCGACTGGGGCCTTGAGGGCTTGGTGCCCCTGGCCCATTGGCTAGGCTGCACTCCCTTGGCCCATGTGGTCCCTCCGGGACAGGTGGGCCCACCGGTGGCCCTCTAGAGCCTTCTAAACTCACAGTCAAGCTGCAAAACTTTCCAGACCCCGCGGAAGAAATAACTTCCCTGCTATGAATCTTATTCTCGGACCATTCCGGACCTCCTCGTGATGTCTGGATCCCATGGGGGCTTCCAGGAACAAACCCGGTCTCCATCTCATATTCCGAGTCTACTTATACGACATCGAACCTTAAAGCGCGTCACCCTACGGTTGCGAACTATGCGGACATGGTCGAGACTCTTCTCGACCACCAACCAATAGCGGGATCTGGGATCCTGTCTCTCACATATTCAACGATGACTTGAGTGATCGAATTGAACCATTTACATACGATGCCAATTCCCTTTGTCCTGCGATATTTTACTTGTCCGGTGGACGTATCAGGTATCTCCATACCTTGTTCAACCTCGTTACCGACAAGTACTCTTTACACGTAGTCCCGTGGTATGTGATCTCTTATAGAACTATTCATATGCTTGCAAAGCTAATCAGATGACATTCCACCGAGAGGGCCCAGAGTATATCTATCCGTCATTGGGATGGACAAATCCCACTATTGATCCATATGCCTCAACTCACACTTTCCAAATACTTAATCCCACCTTTATTGCCACCCATTTACGCAATGGCGTTTGATGTAATCAAAGTACCCTTCGAGTGTAAGTGATTTACATGATCTCATGGTCGAGAAGGACAAAGGCAACTATGTATCGAAAGCTTATAGCAAATTGAACTTAATGACTTGATCTTATGATACGCTCATTTGGGTGTGTGTCCATTATATCATTCACCTAATGACATAACCTTGTTATTAATAACATCCAATGTTCATGATCACGAAACCATGATCATCCATTAATCAACAAGCTAGTTATACAAGAGGCTTACCAGGGACTCCTTGTTGTTGTTTACATAACCCACATGTATCAATGTTTCGGTTAATACAATTATAGCATGGTATGCAAACATTATCATAAACACAAAGATATATTATAATAACCATTTTATTATTGCCTCTTAGGCATATCTCCATGATCTCCCACTTGCACAGAGTCAATAATCTAGTTTTCATATGTAAAGATATAACACCTTGGCCTTACGGTGCTTATCATGTTTGCTCGTGGAGGTTTTAGTCAGCGGATCTGACATGCTCAGAAACGTATATGTATTTTGCAATTCATTTGCGTCTCAGCGCATCACTCATTTTTCCAAATGAGTCGGCATTGATTGTATATGCTTAGTCCTACGATTAGAACCTTAATTCAGCGATTGTTGATCACTAATATTGTCACACGTATAGCTTCAAAATTCACAACCTTTGTGAAACTACACAAGTTCTCCAAAGAACTCTTAGGCTTAACATCCTGGTCATTGTCAAACTTGATGACATGCTAAACAACCGTTTGTAGAATCCGTCACAATATTTAGAACTCATCCAAATCTATTAGACTTGTTCTAGCTCATTGTGCTACCTTTTAAATAACTCTTAGCCTAATTGAGATTGAAATTTTATTTTTATATGTGACCAAACTAATATCGGTGCAACACCTTACAGCGATTTGTTTGTCATTACCCCATATAAAAACTATATTTATATATCCTTGGTTCTTCTAAAGCACTCAGGGATATTCTTACTGTTGTCCAATGATCATTACATGAATCATTCTGGTATATGCTCGTAACACTTTAGAGCACAGGACTTCTGACTTTGTACATATTATTCGTGATCTAAAATCACTCATGTGTATTTACTCATCGAGTGTCAAATACACTCAAGTCTTGTTAAACCTTCACATGAAAAGAACACCTTCTTAATTGAACTACTTCAATATCTATTCTATGTACTTAAACTTAAACTTATTATGTGTTTCTATCTATCTTCATAGATCTTGACACTAAATATGTTTCAATTCATATCCTTTCATTGATGTTAATTCTCAATGAAACCTTTTAAATCAATTATATAATTACACTATTTATAATCAACGATATGTCATCTACATAAAGTATTATAAATATGTCTCAGCGCTCCCACTTAATTTCTTGCAAATGCAAGCATCTTCATCGTTTGATGAAATCAAAACTCTTTGATTATTTCATCCGGTGAAGATTCCAACTCGTGATACTCACTTCATCCAATTGAAGTTTGTATACCTATCTAGTATTCCACGGACCAACAAAACTCTTGGTTGTATCTGGTATACATCCTTCATACATACTTCTGGTAAGAAATGTATTTCTGCCATCCTACTATCATATCTCATAAAGAAATATGTAGCGATTACTAGAATAATCCACATAGACTATAAGCATTGCCACGGAAGATCTAATCTTATCGTAGTCAACTCTTTGAACTTTTTCGTAAACTGCTTTTCGATAAGTCAAGCTTCTTTAAGGATATTCCATCCAAGTCCATCTACTTTATAGATCCATTTACTTTCAAAAAGTATTCACCTATCTTGGATTTCATGACGAATAGCCATTTTAACGGAGTCAGGGCCCATCATAACTTCTTTGTATATAGTTGATTTATCATTGTTCAAAAAACAATCCTTTGTCCACAAATCATTTATTTGATCACAAAATAAACCACATCTACAAGGTTCAATAAGTACTTTGATCTCCATGACTATAACACTTTGTAGACATGGGAGCCATGATCTTCGTAGCTGCTTCCGGAACCATTTCCGATGTTGTGCTACTCTGATCATCATGCTCAGGTTCATAAACCTTATCAAGTTCTATTGTCCTCCCACTCAAATAGTTCGCTAGAAACAATTTCTTTGAAATAAGTAAGAAACATTGACAAACACTTTTGTCTTTGACTTCATAGTGGAAAGAATTCCCAATCAATTTCATGGGATAATCAACAAAGACATTTATCCGATTTTGGTTGTAAACTCATTTACTTATGCTATGCATACCAAAATTTAAGAAAGGACTATTTAGGGTTTATACCCATGCCATAACTCGTATGGTGTCATTTCAATGGATCATGATGATGCTCTATTCAGTGTAAAAGCGATAGTCTCTAAAGCATAATCCACAAAAAATATAATGGCATCATTTTATATTATCTCATCATTAATCCAACAAGGTTTGGATACGTCTCTTGGATACTCCGTCATCATTATGATACTCCAAGAAATGTGAGTTGTAGAACAATTTCATAACTCTCTTAGATGTTCGCTAAAACTCGTAATTCAAATATTTCCACCATGATCCAATCACAGATATTTGACTTTTCTATTACGATGATTTCCACTTCATGCTGAAATTTATTTGAATCCATTCAAATGTTTCAAACTTCTTCCTTATCGAATATATCCACATATATATACTCAATTGTTTTCATGAGGTAGAAGAATCTCCCGCACACAACTATGCCCAGTGAACCACATACATCATCATGTATGTTTCCACTAAGTTAGTTGCCCGTTCAACTCTTGGCCTATGAACGGTATTTAAGTCATTCTCTTTTAGAAGAGATTTGCAAGCGCCAAACGATTCCAAGTCGAATGACTCCAAAAATCCATTCAAATGGAGTTCCTTCATGCGTTCCTTTCTAACATGACCTAAATGGCGGTTCCACTAATGAGTGGAATTCACATCATTTGCCTTATGGCATTTTAGCGTCAGTGTTATGTATGTGTGCTTCACCATAAAGATTTATAATAACTTATCCATCGTACATGGAATGCTGTTATAATTTGAACAACTCATTGTTTTCATTTAACCAGAACAAAACAACAATTATAAAGTTCTTTATTATAAATCTGAATGGCTAGACAGAATGCCAACGACGAACATAATAACACTTTATTTTTGTTTCTGACGTGCATTCCTATCATATTCCTTTTCAGTCACTTAGGCCATTGTATTCTTGTATTGCGTTGTTTTGTATGACACCTCATACCAACCAATATGGTACAATTACCCAAGAATTTCATTGTGTGACCAAACAAGGAATACATCCATAACATGTATATCATCTATATACACCTGAGCTAGACTTTCTAGTCTTTTCTTTCTTTCTGCCAAAATATCTTTTGTAGTTTCTCTTTTAGTTTTCCTCATTCTCAGAAAACACTTCACTTTCAATGACTTCTAAGTCCATTGGTCAAATACCAATAACCTTGAGGTTCTTACTTTGAAGTTGATCATCACATGACAAGTGTTCCAGATTTCACTATTAGTAACTTTGTAATATGATGAACAATTTCACTCATAATTTATCCATCATATCGCAGCGACTTTCGAGACCATATGCAGTACATACTAGGCTCAAGTAAGTTTAAACATACCGATATTCGCACATGTGCAAATGTTGGCTTGTACCCGTTGTATGCACACGTAGAATCTATCACACCCGATCATCACGTGATGCTTCGAAACGACGAGTCTTAGCAACGGTGCATACTAAGGACGATCACTTCATGGATATGCGAATATCGTTAGTGCCCAACTAGTTGGAGGATTGGGACGCCTGGCATCTTCAACCTTCGTACATTCCCATAAAACTTATGAGTTTATGTAGTCTCACTAGATTATATTCTATCATCTTGCAATAAGGTCTTAGATATCACATATATCTCATACCTTGCTTATTTCTGAAAACAAAATTTCCAGCTCCTTACTTTTCAAACAGATTTGAACTTCAAGTTTCATGGAGGCAAGATGATTCTAGGTACTAATTGAAACCATTGTTCTTTGAATCATTAATGAGAAGTTTACTAAAAATTTGCAATAGGACTTAATCATTTCTTGATTCTTTAACAATACGGTACTAGTCCGTAAAGTTACTTGTCAGACTTACAGTGTTTCTATCTCAATTACAAGACTAGCGCATGGTAGATAACGGATGCCAATTCTACAAATTTAATTCAAAATACTATTCAGACTATGTTCATGATAATTAGTTCATGTTTTAATCTAATTACTAATGAACTCCCACTTAATATAACATCCCTCATAGTTGTTAAGTGGTACACGATCCACATTCACTACACCAAAACCGATCATCACGTGAGATGATGTAGCTTCAATGGTGAACATCAACATGTTGATCATATCATCCATATGACTCGTGTTCAACCTTTCGGTTTCCGTTGTCCCGAGGCCATGTATGTACATGCTAGGCTCGTCAAGCAAACCCAAGTATTCCGCGTGTGCAACATGGCTTACACCCGTTGTATGTGAACGTAGAATCTATCACATCCGATCATCACGAGATGCTTCAAAATGACGAACTGTAGCAACGGTGCATACGAGGGGAGAACACTTTATTATCTTGATATTAATGTGAGGGATCATCTTATAATGCTACCGTCACGATCTAAGCAAGATAAGATGCATAAAGGATTAACATCACATGCAATTCATAATATGTGATATTTCTTCTTGTGCTTTTGATCTCCATCTCCAAAGCACATGATCATGATCTCCATCATCACCAGCATTGCACCAAGGTCCATGGCGCCGCTTCATGGTTGTCCATCACTTATAGCTACTACAACAACTACTTGAAATAAAGCTATTACATGATGAATAGACACGCAGGTCTTAACAAATTTAAAGACAACCATTAGGCTCCTGCCGGTTGCCATAATACAATAATGAACATCTCATACATCAAATATAATCATCATCACATCATGGCCATATCACATCACCAAACCCTGCAAAAACAAGTTAGACGCCTCTAATTTGGTTTGCATATTTTACGTGGTTTAGGGTTTTCAGTAAGATCCAATCTACCTATGAACATGAACCACAACGGTGATACTAGTGTTGACAATAGAAAGTGCAAGTGGAATCTTCACTATGGTGGAGAACCGAACACCCGCAAAAGCTGCTGCTTGGCTCCAGATTGCATAGTCAAGCGTGACGGTCCTGTGAGCACAGTCTTTAAGATTAACACGTGCTTGTCCCCTGTCTACAAAGATGCAGTACAAACAAAGAAATAAGCACTCAACAACCACAAAACCCATTAATGTGCATTCTTGACCATTGATGTCTTATAGACATGGCTGACCTTCCACATTAGAGTTGGCATAACTAAATTGCTACTAGCAGGCTGATAAATCAGTCTCAATCTGGGGCACAAGATCTACGTCTACAGATGGGCAGAGATTGATAGGTACTAACCCTTGTGATTTCCAAGCCTCACGAGTCAGATCTCGTTGTTGATGAACGATCATCCCAGTCTTTGTCAGCGACAACTTTCCGTGTTCGATCGCGCGTGCGGTGTGGATGAAAGCCCTTCCTCTCCCGTTCAGCGGGCAGCGGAGGTGTGGTAGATCCCCTCGGAATCCCAAGCAGCACGACGGCGTGGTGGTGGTGGTGGAGAAAAGGCTGAGGCCCAAGCCGGAGCAGACTTGCGGTGGAGGAGAGAGGGGGGCGGCAGACTTTGGTGTGTCAGGGGCAAATGGTCGGCTGCCCCTCTCCTCTATTTATAGAGGGAGGGGCGGCCAAGGCAGCCCCTTGGGCCCCACCAGTGCACAGAAGGAAAGGGGGGATCCTGAATCATCCCCTTCCAAGTTTGCTTCCCCTTCCAAAGTTGCTCCCTCGATTTTAGGGATTTGATCTTATCCTCCGGGATTTGATCTTATCCCTAGGGGGGCTGGCCGGCTTTGAGGGCTTGGTGCCCCTGGCCCATTAGGCCAGGCTGCACTCCCTTGGCCCATGTGGTCCCTCCCGGGGTGGTGGGCCCACCGGTGGCCCTCTAGAACCTTCTAGAAGCTCCGGTCAAACACCGAAACTGACTTCCCATATATGAATCTTATTCTCCGGACCATTCCGGACCTCCTCGTGATGTCCTGGATCCCATCCGAGACTCCGAACAAACTTCGGTCTCCATCTCATATTCCGAATCTACTTATGCGACATCGAACCTTAAGCGCGTCACCCTACGGTTCGCGAACTATGCAGACATGGTCGAGACTCCTCTCCGACCAATAACCAATAACGGGATCTGGAGATCCATAATGGCTCCCACATATTCAACGATGACTTAGTGATCGATTGAACCATTTACATACGATGCCAATTCCCTTTGTCACGCGATATTTTATCCGAGGTTCGATCATCGGTATCTCCATACCTTGTTCAACCTCGTTACCGACAAGTACTCTTTACTCGTACCATGGTATGTGATCTCTTATGAACTATTCATATGCTTGCAAGCTAATCAGATGACATTCCACCGAGAGGGCCCAGAGTATATCTATCCGTCATCGGGATGGACAAATCCCACTATTGATCCATATGCCTCAACTCACACTTTCCAAATACTTAATCCCATCTTTATAACCACCCATTTACGCAATGGCGTTTGATGTAATCAAAGTACCTTTCCGGTGTAAGTGATTTACATGATCTCATGGTCGAAGGACTAAGGCAACTATGTATCGAAAGCTTATAGCAAATTGAACTTAATGACTTGATCTTATGCTACGCTCATTTGGGTGTGTGTCCATTATATCATTCAATAATGACATAACCTTGTTATTAATAACATCCAATGTTCATGATCACAAAACCATGATCATCCATTAATCAACAAGCTAGTTATACAAAGAGGCTTACTAGGGACTCCTTGTTGTTTACACAACACACATGTATCAATGTTTCGGTTAATACAATTATAGCATGGTATGCAAACATTTATCATAAACACAAAGATATTATAATAACCATTTTATTATTTCTCATATAGTAAGCATTCAAGTTGATAAACAAGGTCTAGACATATTCAAACCAGAAAATCATGTATATATCTACCCCTAAAACCCTAAACTCTGTCTTATGAAGTCAATCATGAAGAGAAGCGGTTTTGGGTTTCAAACATGGAAATTTCAAGAACCTCCCAAAAGATTTAATTTAGAGTGACTAATAAGGATCCATGCTTACCTTTTCATTTTCACAATTTAAACTTGTTTAAATCTTTGTCAAACCTATGATTTGACCAAGATTCAAATTGGCAGAAAATTTTAAAAAATCAAAAAAAATAAAAACCAAAGTAATAGTCTTCTTATGGCATATAGTAAGCATTCAAGTTGTTAAACAAGGTCTAGACATATTCAAACCAAACAAATCATGTATCTATACCCCTAACCCCTAATTAAAACTCTATATATCTTATGAAGTCAAGCATGAAGAGAAGGGGTTAGTAGTTTTTGGTTTCAAACATGGAAATTTCCAAAACCTCCCAAAATTCATTTTAATTAGAGTGACTAAGAAGGATACATGCTTCCCTTCTCATTTTCATGTTTAAACTTGTTTAAATCTTGGTCAAACCTAGGATTCGACCAAGATTCAAATGGGCATAAAAATTCAGAAAAAAATCAAAAGAATGAAACCAAAACACATAGCATTCTTATGTCATATATAGTAAGCTAGCATTCAAGTTGATAAACAAAGGTCTAGACATATTCAAACCGGAAAAATCATGTATATATCTACCCCTAACCTTAAACTCTGTCTTATGAAGTCAGCATGAAGAGTGGTTTTGGTTTCAAACATGGAAATTTCAAAAAAAAAGCTTCATTTTTTAGAGTGGCTAAGAAGGATCCATGCTTACCATTTATTTTCATGTTTTAAACTTGTTTAAATCTTGGTTAAACCAATTTGACCAAGATTCAAATGAAATGAAAGGTAAAAAGAAGTGTGTTGCCCGTCGAGTGAAACTCGGAGGAAGAAGGATCACTCGGAAGGAGAGAAGGAGAGAGATATGGTGTCTCTCCCCTTTTTCGAGTGATGATGTTGACTTTTGTGCAGGGTTTGTCAGTGAGCGGGAGGTGCGAGCGGCAGCGAAGTCCCAGCTGAGCCGAGAATGAGAGAGATTTGTTTTTTTTGTGAGAGGGACAGCCGAAGGAAGAAGGACCCACGGACTTCCAATACGCATCTGATGCGTCTTCTCTTGACAAAGAAGATGGCTTGGTGTGTACCTATTGCACGTGACTTGTACTCACTGAAGTGTGGGACCTCACGCGTGGGCACCACACGTAAGTGATAACAGACCTGTTGGTGTAAAACTCGGTTGATTATTATAGTGCATTAGAACAAAGTTTCCTATGGATTCAAGGGGTAGGAAATCCAAGTTAACTCATTTACATGACATTATTTTTCTTATGTCATATAGTAAGCATTAAAGTTGATAAGCAATGTCTAGACACATTCAAACCAAGACAAATCATGTATCTATACCCTAACCCCTAAATTCTGTCTTATGAAGTCAAGCATGTGAAGATGTGGTTTTGGGTTTCAAACATGTAAATTTCAAAAACCTCCCAAAGCTTCATTTTAGAGTGCCTAAGAAGGATACATGCTTCCCTTTTCATTTTCATGTTTTATAAAACTTGTTTTAATTATCTTGGTCAAACCTAGGATTTGACGAAGATACAAATGGGTGGGCAAAAAATTAAAAAAATCAGAAAAATGGAAAACCAAATCACATAGTCTTCTTATGTCATATCGTAAGCAATCAAGTTGATAAACAAAGGTCTAGATATATCCAAACCAGACAAATCGTGTATCTACCCCCTTTCGATCTTATGAAGTCTAGCATGAAGGGAAGTCGTTTTGGGTTTCAAACATTGAAATTTCAAGAACATCCCAAAAGCTTCATTTTAGAGTGACTAAGAAGGATACATGCGCTTTCCTTTTCATTTTCATGTTTTAAACTTGTTTAAATCTTGGTCAAACCAAGGATTTGATCAAGATTCAAATGGCCCTAAAAATTCAGAAAAAAATCAAAAGAATGAAAAACCAAAGCACATAGCATTCTTATGTCATATGTATAGTAAGCATTCAAGTTGATAAACAAGGTCTAGACATATATATTCAAACCAGAAAAATCATGTATATATCTACCCCTAAAACCCTAATTAAACTCAGTCAATCATGAAGAGAAGTTTTGGGTTTCAAACATGGAAATTTCAAAAACCTCCCAAAAGCTTCATTTTAGAGTGACTAAGAAGGATCCAGGCTTACTTATTCGTTTTCACGTGTTAAACTTGTCTAAATCTTGGTAAAACCTATGATTTGACCAAGATATGATTCAAATGCGCAGAAAATTAGTAGACGTACTTGATTCTACGGTTCGTACGGTCAGATTCTAGTTTAATTTCGACTAATCTGCCATGTAGTTGGCTTGATTTGTCATATAATTAATTTATGTGTTCATACTTAGTGGACTTGCAATTGTTGTGGCTTATGTTCATTGCTGTTCATAGGGTTTTCTCGTGATTTAGTATGATTTCTTCTGCCATTTACTTGTTCTACACATTTAATTTTAGGGTTTCTAAGGTTTGCTTATGATAGTGCAGTATTTATTCGATCTGTCATTAAGCACCTGATTATTATGTACTTTATAATTCACAGGAATATTCTGATGACATGGACGACAACAAGGAGCGCAGGGACCAGAAGAGCCGCTACGTTCTGAAGCGGCTGAAGGGTGGTGAAATTCGTTTCCGCATGCGCGGGGAGCTATTTTGCCCATTCTGTGGCAAAATCCTCCAGAAGGACATCCGCAGCCTGATCCAGCATGCGACGGGTGTAGGCCTAAGTACATCGGGGAAGCACCGCCCTGCAACCAAGGCCAAGCACGCAGCATATGGCCTCTTCCTCCAGAATTACGTCTTGCCTGGCTTGTTCCCAGTCAACGCCCCTGGCTGGCCCTCATGCTCCTGGTCATGTTTAAAGTTCATATGTGTAATCTTATTCCCTTTGGAAGTTCAGTATTAAACTCTACTAGTACAACCGTGGTGGTCTTGTGATGGTAGTACTCTTTTGATGCATTTGTGATGTAGTAGTACTAGTATTTTTTTTTTGAAATGGTATAGTACTATCTAAGAAAAGTACTCCCTTCGATTCACATTCATTTTACACCAAGAAATATGGATCGGAGTGAGGGAGTAAATTAAACATGGCATCTCGTGCATGAAGCTTGACATATCGATCAGGTTGGCTAGAATGGCAATACAATGCTGCTCATTAGGCAAATGCATGCCATGTAAAGAAGTCTATACTGACATAAAAAAGACTACATTGGGGATTAGAGTCAATTGGGGCATCTACAATACAGAAAATCTTGCTTGTAGCTGATTTTGGCTAAGAGGGTTTTACTCACATTACACGTGCCACTTTCCTTGTCTGCAAAACAAGTTCCAATAAAGGAAGAGGAAAGAAAAGGACATTGTGGGCGAGATTGAACACCTTTTTATGTGTTAAGCTGAGGCCTCGTTTAGCTGAGGATTTCGACTTAGGCCTAACAGCTCAGCACACCCACAAATAAATCTCCTTGCACGAACACTGTCAGCAAAAATAACAAAATTAGCACGCAAGATTAAGAACGAAGTGAATTTAATTAACTTGGTTAGCTTTTCAAGCAATATATTCAGAGAAAGAGCACACATGTTCGGCTCGAAATAATCGTAAGAGAAGAACAATAAATCTAAGGCACCCCACTTCATCGGCAGAAGGGGCGCGACAACACATGGATTCATACCTTGAGTCGACGCTGGCTCGTAGAAGGGCGGCCGCGCCTCGAGGATGCCGGCGACGTCTCCACCTCGGTATCACATGTGACTGCTTCTCGACGGGCGGTGCGCCGCGCCATGTAGAAGATCTATCAAAAGAGGAGAGCCCGATGACGCTACCGACGCCTCAACCTTGATAGCACCGGCTTGTTGCTCCGCACGATGCGCCACATGCAAGATTTAGCGGATGCGCCAATTTTAGAGATATGTCATGATCGTTGTAACAAATTTCACCGTGATGATGATTTGATCCTGCACTCGGCCTTGAACACAAGTACTAGTACAGTCTCACAATTTTTTTATCATTATACTTTGCGAGATTTAGCGGATGCGCCAATTTTAGAGATATGTCATGATCGTTGTAACAAATTTCAACGTGATGATGATTTGATCCTGCACTCGGCCTTGAACATAAGTACTAGTACATTCTCACAATTTTTTATCATTATACTTTGCGAGATTTAGCGGATGCGCCAAATTAGAAGATAGATCATGATCATGGTAACACACTTTTCAATGTAATGATGATTTGATGTTGCACTCGACCTTGAACATAAGTACTAGTACGGTCTCACAAATTTGTATCATTATACTTTGCAAGTTTTAGTGGATGCGCCCATTTTCAGAGGTAGATCATGATCATGGTAAGTTTTAAACGTGATGATGATTTGATGTTGCACTCGACCTTGAACAGAAGTACTACTACTGTCTCACAATTTCTTTATCATTATACTTTGCAAGATTTAGCGGATGCGCCAAATTTAGAGATAGATCATGATCATGGTAACAAATTTTCAACGTGATGATGATTTGATGTTACACTCCGCCTAGAAGAGAAGTACTAGTACGGTCACTCAAAATTTTAGCATTATACTTTGCAACGGATGCACCAATTTCAGGTGCATGTCACCAGATCTGTGTCCGATGATGATCATGGTAGTAACCGATGTTCAACTTGATGATGATTTGATTTTACGAACATAAGTACTAGTACGGTCTCACAATTTTTTATCATTATACTTGGACCTTAGCGAAATTCAAAATCTCATAGCGGCAAAACTTCCCGCCCACAAAATACAAAAATTTCACACGCTTCCAAATTCCGATTCTACCCCTGTGGAGATGACAGCAAAGTCGGTTGGTGGGGGGGTCTGCCCGTCATTTTTTGGATCACCACCTCCCTAGCCCCGGATACCCTCCCAAAAAAAATTCATTTCCCTCAGTCTCTCATCTGAGACCACCCACCGGAACTTCTCAAGTCCCTCTCTCTACCACCTCGACCGCACGGAACATCCCCGCGGACTTCACAACCTGCAGGCCCTCGCTGATCCTCGTCATCCATTCCACCAGGGCACTCCTCAGCGCCGTCATCAATAGGACCCGGATCATCCCCGCCCGAACCCTCCAAAGTGCTGCTCATCAATGAGTCTTACCGCGATCAACCATTCAGCATCGTCCCTGCAGGCGCCAGCACGGATCCGTGAATCACAGCATGGATCTTGCTATGAACACACAGTGTATGAGCAGGATCTGCTCCTGGCGCATGCACTTGATCTAAACTCTTCTCTGTTTCTAAGTGCTTTTGAAATTCTTTGACACCCAATCTTAAAGAGTTCTGTTTGTGCTAAACAGCATTAGTTTTTTGGAGACAGAGATAAATATATAAATTAATAATGTGTCCCTCTCTAACAATGCTTGTGCTCAATAGCTGCTCTGGATCTATCAACTTAGGAAATTCTGTGGCTCAGGAGCCATTTCTCTGTCTCTAGTCCCTTGTTTTAGCGCCATGTTCTTGGTTCAGAAGCTTGTTTGTCTGAAGCTCTTTTAGTTCATTCCTAGCTATGACCGTAACACCTTGCTATTTTCTAGTTCATTGCTAACTTTAAGCGATTGAACATTTTGGTTTGCATTCCCTGCTCTGTAGATGTAGCCATCATAACTTCTATCTTGCTCAGTCGTTGTTACAAAAATTATAGGCTGCTACTATTTTGTTCATGCCAATATTGTTCTTCAAAAGCTGCTATCACTCTGCTATCTAGCTATGACCGTAAGTATTTAGTTTGGCATGCTATCACTCTGCTATCTAGCCTGTAGTACAAATAAACTTGTCATACTACTAGATAATAATTTTGTGTGCCATCTTGTTCTTCAAAAGCTGCATTATTGACTTGTTTCTCTGACTTGGCATGACGCTCACATATGGAATGTTGAACATATTGGTTTGCATTCCCTCTTATACAAGTTCATGTGTTGCTCATTACAAGTTTATATCCTGAAACATCTTGATTTGCATCCCCTTCACTATAAGTTCAGGAGTATTATTTAGTTCATGGCCAATTTGAAGTAATTGCACTTGGCACATGTTGGTTCACATTCCCTCCTCTTTAGCTTTTGCCATCGTAACTTCTATTTTTGGTTTTTACATTCTGCTATGTAGATGTAGCCATCATAACTTCATCTTGCTCAGTCGTTGTTACAAAATTTATAGCCTGCTACTATGTTGTTCATGCCAATTTTGTACTCCCTGAACATGTTGGTTTGCATGGGACTCGACAGTAGTAAGTCTGCTATTTCATTCTAACATGCTCTGTTATATTGGCTGTTGGTATGCGGCATGCACTCTTTGTTTGCTTATTGTGCGCATTACAATGATCTTGTTATAACGAGGAAATGGTGAGTTCCAAATTCTTTGGCAAACAATATTGTAGTGTCTTTGCCTTTCCATTGTTGCTGTCTTAACTTGTAATGTCTTTGTTTCAGATATAGGTGGTGCATGGACAACTTAAAAGATTGCCGAATGGCTTCATTGTATTGCTAGGTTCAATTACCATTTCAATTTCTCTGGGTTACATGTCTTTTTCAAAGCACTTACTGGTGATGTAATATTTATTTAGTTTTATAGTTCTGCATTTTCTATGAATTGTGGTAAGTGAGGCTATCCGGCCAATCATGTCTTTTGCATAAATGTTCTCGATATCTAAATCACATTTCCCATCCCTTAAACGCCCAATTAAGCGAAATGACATATGTGCCAGACCCGCAAATCCTAAAGCGACTATTATGCCGAGCATAAAGCAACGCTAAACGGGCTGGCCCACTTTATTATTGGAGCGACCCAATTGATTTATGGTGGACCCCACGATCGACCCACCTTTGGAGTGGACCCCGCCCTCATTGGGCCGGCCTATGTAGGAAAAAGCGTGCCCCACAAGCAAGCTTATTGAGCAGCCACTAGCATTAGACCAGCCAGTGCTTTTGCGAGTGGACCCCACTTGCCCTAAGCTGGGCGGCTTGATTAACGGATAGTAGGCCCCGCGCCTGCTTGTGGGCAAACCAGTATCTTGTTCGGCAGCCAGCTAACATGGTGGGGCCCAAATACTAAATAAGGCATTGCGCCCTATGAGAGCGGGACCCTTTGTGTTTTGGGCGGCCCACCATCTTGTTGAAGCTGACACTTGCTATATGTGGACCCCACATACTAAATGGGCCGGCCCTTTAACAGGAAAGTGGGACCCACCTTTGTTTTTGGCCCGGCCCACTATTTTGTTGGGCCGGCCCACTTGCTGCATGGTGGACCCCACAAACTAAATGGGCCGACCCTTTAACTGGAAAGTGGGACCCACCTGTGTTTTTGGCCCGGCCCACTTGCTTGTTGGGCCAGCCCAATGTGGACCCCACGTACTAAATGGGCCGGCCCGATAGCAGGAAAGTGGGACCCACATGCTAATTGGGCCGGCCCAATAATTTTTTGGGCCGGCCCACTTGCTTTAAGGCGGACCCCACTTGTTAAATGGGCCGGCCCGATAACAGGAAAGTGGGTCCCACATGTCTTGTGGGCCGGCCCTTTTGCCTGTTGACCGGTCAAACGAGTGCATTCGGCCCGGCCCACATGCTTAGTGGGCCGGCCCATTAAAGTTTTGACCAGTCAACTTTAGAGGTTAGGCCCGGCCCACGTAACTAATGGACCAGCCCGGCTATATAGTTGGCTAGGTCAAACTAAATTAAACTAATGACCCGTAAACTTAATGAGCGGCAGCAAACGTCGCGGACTTCGTGTGAGCCTACCATCTACCACACGAGGTTTCAGCGGGATTAACGCCGTTAGCACGTTGTGACATCCTGCGTCAGTTTGCATGGCGTCGGCGATCCAGCGGGCTCCGGAAACACTTGGGCAAGCGGTCCGATTTTCGATGGCGGAAGAGGCGCCAAAGCGCTGACGGACGAAAATGCGTCGTAGGACTTGCGGCAGTTTTCCACAAGCGAGAACCCATCGTCGGGTTAGGCCGCAAGCGGCGAAAAATACCCCTCGGCGGGCGATTGCAGAGGCGTTGTCTCGAGGAACTTTCTTGTAGTGAATGATGAAGGCGATTAATGAAGAAGAGAGCGAAGACCGTGTTGAAGATGAAGGCGGCGGTGAAGATGGATGAAGAAGGCGGTGGCGTGCAAGATGGAAAGAAGGCGGTGCGTGGTGTATGTTGAAGGAAAGGCGGTGGCATGTACAATCATGAAGAGGATGAAGACGGAGCTTGCCGACTCGAGAAGAAGCGCAAGGATAAGGTTTGTGCTCGATAGGATAGTGAGTCGCATCATCGGAGAGAGCTCAAACCTTGCATGCATTGCATCGTGTTCTTGGTTCTTCTTGGTTCTTATGCATGAAACGGATTTCGGTTGCATCGCATGTTGCATGTGCGAGGGTGATGATTTTCCCGATATACCGTATTGAGAGGTTACACCTCTATGACCATGAGAAAATCATCACTCACTCTTTTGCATGATCAAAGGTTTAGAACTCAGGGAGGAATAGGTCAAAGATATCCCTCTCAAGCAACCTTGCAATCACGATACAAGAAGTCTTGTGTCTAACACACCTAATACACTTTGTGAGATGTATAGGTGCACTAGTTCGACGAAGAGATAGTGAAATACAAGTAGTATGGATGTATATGAGTGGTAATAGCAATCTGAATAAAATATGGCAGCAAGTAAACATGCAACAAAACAGTAAATAAGCGGTGTTTGCAGTATTGGAAACAAAGACCTAGGATCATACTTTCACTAGTGGACACTCTCAACATTGATCGCATAATAAATAATAACTTCTCTCATTTGTGCTACATACACTCTTGTTTGATAATGAACACCATTCGTTGCGTAGGATTACACGAACCCTCAATGCCGGAGTTAACAAGCTCCACAACATTCGATATTCATGTTTAAGTAACCTTAGAGCATAATAGATCTTTGCAAAATAGACCGAGTACTAACATAGCATACACACTGTCACCTTTACACTATGAAGGGGGAATAAATCACATCAATACTATCATAGCGATAATCAACTCCATAACCTACAAGAGATTATGATCATAATCTACGACAAGAACTACACAATGCACACACTGTCACCATTACACCATGCAGGAGGAATAGACTACTATAACATCACATGAGTAGCACATAGACTAGTAGCGATACAAAGCACATTGCAATCATAAAGGGATATAAATAAGCACTTCACTATGCCATTCATAACAGTGAATAAGTATTATGTGAAATATAGCCTAAGAGACCCACACGGTGCACACACTGTCACCTTTACACACGTGGGACAAGGAGTCTCCGGAAATCACATAAGTAAAACCCACTTGACTAGCATAATGACATCTAGATTACAAGCATCATCATATGAATCTCAATCATGTAAAGCAGGGCAGCTCATGAGATTATTGTATTGAAGTACATAGGAGAGAGATAAACCACATAGCTACCGGTACAGCCCCGAGCCTCGATGGAGAACTACTCCCTCCTCATGGGAGCAGACAGCAGCGGTGATGAAGATGGCGGTGGTGTCGATGGAGAAGCCTTCCGGGGGCACTTCCCCGTCCCGGCGGCGTGCCGGAACAGAGACTCCTGTCCCCCAGATCTTGGCTTCGCGATGGCGGCGGCTCTGGAAGGTTTCTCGTACCGTGGCTTATTCGTCTCGGGGTTTTAGGTCAGGGAGCTTATATAGGCGAAAGGGGAGCCTCGGAGGGGCCCTGGTGGGGCCAGACAACAGGCCGGCGCCCCCCCTCAGGCCGCGCCGCCTTAGTGTGTGGGGCCCCTGTGGCCCCCCTCTGGTCCCTCTCGGGTGTTCTGGAAGCTTCGAATGAAAATGAATGCTGAGGCGTTGGTTCGTCCGATTCAGAGAGTATTTCCTTACTAAGAGTTACGACCAAAAACAATAGGACGGCACTTCGGCATCTCGTCAATAGGTTAGTTCCGGAAACGCATCAAAACATCATAAGGTGTGAACAAAACATGTAGGTATTGTCATAAAACAAGCATGGAACATCAGAAATTATAGATACGTTGAAGACGTATCAGCATCCCCAGGGTGATGATTTTCCCGATATACCGTATTGAGAGGTTACACCTCTATGACCATGAGAAAATCATCACTCACTCTTTTCCATGATTTCATCATGTGAGAAGGTAGCTCTTGTCGCCCTCTTTCCAACAAAATTGGTTTCATGTCATTCCGATCTTCCTAGCTCAAGATATTGCGTTTTCCGTATGCATCTATTTGAAAAAGAAAAAGAAAAACGTTTTTGGGCCGGTACTACCGTGCATTACCCGGCCCAACTTCCCCGTACAGCCCGTCCCAGGTTTCTTTGGATCCAAGGCGTGCCAGGGCGTGCCAGGCGTGTACCGTAACTCAGATTCACGGTGCCAGGTCGTCACCGGGCCACGACCGCTACCGGCCAGCTCTTTTTCCTTTTTCTTTTTCTGTCTTTTTTTCCTTCCCAAGCCGTGAGCCGCACCAGCCCGCCACTCGCCCAGCCAAGCCGCCTCTGCCTCCGCCTCTTGGGCCTTGACCCCGCCTACGCTGGCCTGACACCCCGCCCCAGTAGCAACCTCGAGCCGCCGCCTCCTGGCCTTGCTATAGCCCAGCTTCCGCGCACGCACGCTCGCTCGCCAAGACGCGCCTGTCGGCCGCTCCCGCGCGGGGGAGACGATGCGTTGACCGTTCGCCCTTAGATCCCCACGCGCGCTCGCTGGAAGGCGAGGCTCTCCTTCAGCCGTACGGCTGTGGCAGCCGACCGCACAGCACTGCCCCATGCCAGCGCATGCAGCTGGCCGACCCCACGCCCCTGCGTTGCTGTCCCTCGCCATGCGCATCTGAGTCTCTCTCTCTGCGTTTCGGTTTGCTTCAGATTTTCTGAAAGCCAGTCGTCACCCAGCTCCGATCAGCGGTACTACCGGTTTTTAGCCCGTTTTCAGGTCTGCTTTTTGGAGAAAACGGTAGTACCTTCACATCGGTAAGTACCGCTTGGGGCGAATCTGACACGTTTTCCAACCCCAACAACTATATTTTGGAGCCCCTATAAATACCTATCTTCCACCTCGACCCAACTACCCTTTCCCCTCCTCCTCTCTCCCTCCATTGTTGACCTTGAGTTGTTTGATCCTCCTCTTGATCCCCCCACTATTTGTTGCATTTGAGAGAGGAGATCTAGATCTAGAGCTTCACCAATTGAATCCCTCTCCAAGTGAGGGGATCTTGCTAGATCTAGATCTTGGAGTTTCTTGGTGTTTCTCCACTCTTTGTTCTTCCTCCCTTATTCCCCCAATAGCTTGTGTAGCTTTGTTGGAATTTGGGAGAGAAGAACTTGGGCATCTTAGTGGTGTTCTTAGCCATTGCATTAGGTGCATCGGTTTGGGTTCTCTCCGGGGTTTCGATCTCGTAGAGGGCATGTTACCTTAGTGGTGTTGTTGCCTTAGTGGCCTTGTTACCTTAGTGGTGTTCTTGCCGTGGTGTGTTTCCTTGGTGGAGTGTGTTTCCTTGGTGGTGTGTGTTCCTCTTGTGGCGCATTAGCATCCTTGGTGGAGTTGGTTTCCTTTGTGGAGTGTGTTAGCCTCTTGTGGCGCATTAGCATCCTTGGTGGAGTTGGTTTCCTTGGTGGAGTGTGTTAGCCTCTTGTGGCGCATTAGCATCCTAGGTGGCTTGGTGGTGTGTGGTGCCTCTTGTGGCCGTGTACTTGAGAGCCTCCGTGTTGTGGAGTTGCCTCAAGCTTGATACTTGACGTTTTCCCAAGCTTGTACGGGTTCGATGACCACCCTCAAGGGTCCCTTAGTGGATCGAGGCGTTCCTCCTTGGAGGAAGGGCTCGAGGAGAATACGGTGGCCCTAGTTGGCTTCTTGGAGTGCCTCGTGCCTCCACACCGCTCCAACGGAGACGTAGCACCCTTGGGTGTGAACTTCGGGATACATCGTCGTCTCCTCGTGCACCGGTTACTTCTCAACCCGAGCTCCTTTACCTATGCGCTTTACATTGTGATATCTATCTTGCTTGATGTGCTATACCTATCTTGTTATCACCTTGTTGCTCATCATGCTAGCATAGGTTGTTGGAGCACTTAGGCAAACTCCTAGTTGATAGGCCTTGAGCTAAACTAGTAAACACATGTGTAGTTTTATTCCGCCTAGTTTAGCTCTCAAGTAGAAGTTTTTATACACCGCCTATTCACCCCCCCTCTAGGCGACGTCCTAGTACATTCAATTGGTATCAGAGCTAGGGCTCTCTTATCTTGTTGGGCTTCACCGCCTAGAGAGTATGACGTCGACTAGAGGATTAGTGCACATTTCCTCTTATACATTTGATGGCACTAATTATGATGCTTGGAAATTCTACATGCTTGATTATTTTAGGGGCATGCACCCACATGTGGAGCAAATTCTTGATATGGGTTTTTCTCCTCCTAAGGATCCACAAAATCCATCTTATGAGGAGAAGAAAAACTCTTATCTAGATGCTCAAGCTACTAAAGTGCTTTGCCATGTTGTGAGTCATGTAGTGATTTCCTCCATCGCGCCTTTCCGGAGTGCTCATGAGTTTTGGACAAAGCTTCGAGATACATATGGTGGGTCCAAGACCATTGAGGATGATCACACTTCTTCCACTTCACCAAAGTGTGGTAAGACACAAGGTAATGATATGGTGAGTGGTGATGAACATTGCATTGTTGATGGTGAGCCTTCTCTTGATGATTCTTCATCCCTATCCCATTGCAATGTTTCATCTTTGGACTTGAACACTTATAGCACTATAAATGCTTTACATGCTAGTGTTGATAGTCCTTGCATATCTTCATTCCATGATGATATGCTTGCCTTGTCTTGTTGCCATAATGAAAATACTTTGCTTTCCTCTAGTATTTGTGTGACTAACAATGTAGAGGAACCAAGGATACTATGGGCCAAGACAAGATCTTGGATGGAGCTTCAACTACTTCATCCTCTTCATCATCTCATGGTTCCCACACTTGCCTTATGGCTAAGGCTTCTAAGGTATCTCCTTCCTTGGAACCCTATATATCTGATGATGAGGATGATGATATGGAAGAACTTAATGTTGCTTCCTTAAACATGATGGGTGAGTTGGTTTTTCATGCTCTTCATAAGAAGAAATTTGCTTGCTCTAACTTCATGAAAATCTTGGCTTTTGCCATTGAGAGCACAAAACTTATTGAGAAAATGGAAGGGCATGAGCACGAGTATGCAAACAAGATTGCAACTCTTAGTGAAGCTCTTGAAGAACAACAAACCACCAATGATTCTCTTGAGGAGACCTTTACTCTAGAGCTATCTATGGTAAAGGAATCTCGTGATAGAGCTTTAGAGGTGGCATATGATTCGAACTAAAAATGTTGAGCTAGTAAGTGCTCATGCTAAACTCCTTGAGGATTTTGAGCTTCTCAAAAATGGCTCTAGGGCTATTGAGAGTGAGCTCATCAAACTCACCGAGTCACATGAGCAATTTAAGGCTCTCAACCTAATAGAGCTTGCTAAGTTGCCTTCTCCTTGTGCTATAATTGATAATGCTTGTGCTACTAACTCTACCTCTTGTGAAGCTTCCATCTTGAAGGAGAATGTTGAGCTAAGGGCTCAACTTGCTTTGCTAACAAGCAATTATGAGAAATTGGAAGAAAGTCATGGAAAGCTCTCTAGCTCCCATGATGATCTTCTAGTCTCTCATAATTTGCTAAAGTTAGCTCATGAGGCTATCATGTCAAAGGTAAAATCTTGTGAGCCTCATGTGAGTACTAGCACTACCTCTCAAAATGCTATTTTGCCATGTGCTAGTGCTTTTAGTTCACCCACTCATGCTATTGACTTATCTTGTGGTGAACTACCTTCTATGCCTTGTTGCTCTACAATTCCATGTGCTAGTGCTAGTAATTCACCCACCCATGCTATTGCTATATCTTGTGGTGAATTACATACCTTGCCTTGTTGCTCTAACAATGAAGCTTCCACTTCCTCTAGTACTTGTGTTGTTACTAACCATGTAGGGGAAATCGAAGGAAGCTCAAGGCCCAGTGGCTTCTTTGAAGAAGGACTTGGTAAAGGGTCATGAAGGGAAGCAATCCCCCAATGACAAGAGTGGACTTGGATTCAACTCCAACAACAAGAACAAGTCCACCACGCACAAGCGGAAGAAGGGCCAAGGGCATGTGAAGGACCCCGCCAAGATTGTGTGCTTCAAGTGCAAGATTGAAGGGCATCATGTTAGATCGTGCCCCTTGAAGAAGAAGCCACTTGGCGAGAAGAAACAAGGGAAGCGGCCTCAAGATGGAGCTCATGGTCTACCTCAAGGCCAAGCTCAAGGTCTACCTCGACTTGAAGAAAGGCCGCTACCCAAGAAGGATCAAGCCAAGGCTCCCGTTGTGGAGAAATCAAGTGAGAAGAAGGAGAAGAGAAGGACATGCTACATATGCGTGAGAAGGGCCACATCTCCTCCTTTTGCACTAGTGGTAACTCATCCAACCCTATCTTGATCGATGGTGCTTATTCTCTTTGCAAGGATAAGGTTGGAAATGTGTTTGCCAAATATATGGGCACTCAATGTGGTTTCTCAAAAAGAACCATTTGGGTTGCCAAGCCTATTGTGACTAACTTCTTAGGACCCAACTTGGTTGGGGACCAACAAGCCAAAATTTGATCAATAGGTACAAGTGGAGGGCATGGAGGCTTGACTAGTTCATGAAGACTTGGGGGATCTTCATCATTCTCACTTCCTCAAGTCAAGTACTATTCCTTTCATCCTTTACCCATGCTCCTCCTTGCGGTAACGAGTCCTCAACTCCTTTACATTGAAAGTTACTCGCTCCCCTTTTACATGTGTTGGTTTTGTACCTTGCATGTGGTTGTGTATGTTGTGCTTCCTACTTGCTTATCTTGCTTCCATGCTTATATATGTTGGGTGGCACATCATGTACAATTGTTGTTTGTTGAGCCTATTGCATCTTATTGATATCTTAGTTGTTGGCTCATGTGAGAAATTAATGGACTATCCCATTTTGGGGGAGTGATATGCTTTGTGCACTTCACAATCCTAAAATGTGCGACATGATGAATTAAAATTCTATAATGTCCATTAATTATCTCACTTGGTTCTTATTTGCCTCTTGCACGAAAAATGTCTTTATCACATTATGGGGGAGTATTATGCTTTGTGCATCTTACAAGCCTAGAAAATGTGAACACTTGAGGTTGTGTCACATAGAATTGATATTATAGATTATCTTGTTCCTATGTGACATGTTTGCTCAAACAAATCCACTTTAAATGCTTTCTTTGTTGTGAAGATAATCTTGGACATACTCACAAACTACCATATGGATATTTCCTAAATACCTCTTGTCCTTGGACAATTGGTAATAAATTGTGTGGTATTGTTCCGGATCATCCTCACACTTGGCTCATGTGCTCAATTGCTTCATTTCTTGCCAAGAATTTGTCCTTGTGGGTTAGACTCCCATATGTCTTCCTTGCTTCTTTTGGATCTCCTTATTTCACTTGAACCTTGTTAGTGTTTTGATAAACAATGGTTGAGCGATGATCCCGCATTTGTGCATTTTGTATTCAAATGCAAAATCCTAAATAGTGCACTAATTTTGGGGGAGCTCTCCTATGTTTGCTAGAACACTCCCTTGTTTCAAGAATTTGACTTGGAAGACAAACCTTTTCTTTTCGGTACTTTGTGCCATCATGAAAAGCGTTGAGGGTTTGGTTTATTTGGAACCTTGCTTTCTTTGGGAGTTGGTTATCTCATTACTTGATATTTGGTTTTACTTTCCTAAAATGAGATAAGTCCTTGAGCATGCTTGTTTTGGATATCTTGCTCTATTTCTCTTGTACCTATCTTGTGTGTGCATGTTTCTTTGTGGATAAATATCTTTGTGATGTTGTCCACTTAGAGAAACTTATATATAAGAGATGGTGCATATCTTTTGATATCCCTCTTTGTTGGAGTCCATTCCTTTATTCTTATTTGACTCTTTGATGACTCCACAAAGAACTTGGCTATGAGTGCTCGTTTTATCCTATTTGCATCTTCAAGCACTCATAGTTGATTTTGGCACAAGCTTTGAGTGATCTTGTGGGAGTGATGATGCCATGCTTGTGCACCTTATTCTTCAATGCAAATTGTTTATCTTGTGCACAAAATTTGGGGGAGCTTTGATGTCTACGGGTGCTTCTATTCTTGTAGACAGTGTTGGGCCTCCAAGAGCAGAGGTTTGTAGAACAACAGCAAGTTTTCCCTTAAGTGGATCACCCAAGGTTTATCGAACTTAAAGGAGGAAGAGGTCAAAGATATCCCTCTCAAGCAACCTTGCAATCACAAAGCCAGAAGTCTCTTGTGTCCCCAACACACCTGTACACTTGTCGGATGTATAGGTGCACTAGTTCGACGAAGAGTGAAATACAAGTAGTATGGATGTATATGAGTGGTAATGGCAATCTGAATAAAATATGGCAGCGAGTAAACATGCAGCAGAACAGTAAGTAAGCGGTGATTCGATGTTTGGAAACAGGCCTAGGATCATACTTTCACTATTGGACACTCTCAACATTGATACATAATAAATAACTCTTCTCTCATTTGTGCTACATACACTCTTTGTTGGATGACAAACACCATTCATTGTGTAGGGCTACAAGAGCTCCCTCAAGCCGGAGTTAACAAGCGCCACAACATTCAGCATTCATATTTAAGTAACCTTAGAGCATAATAGATCTTTGCAAAATAAACCGAGTACTAACATAGCATACACACTGTCACCTTTACACTATGAAGGGGGAATAAATCACATCAATACTATCATAGAGATAATCAACTCCATAACAAGAGATCATGATCATAGCCTATGACAAGAACTACCACAGTGCCTGTTGTCACCATTACACCATGCGGGGAGGAATAGACTGCTTTAATAACATCATGTTAACACATAGACCCAAATAGCATTCCACAAGCACACATTGCAATCATAAAGGGATATAATAAGCACATCACTATGCCATTCATAGCAGTGAATAAATGATACATGAAATATAGCCTAAGGGCCACACGGTGCACTGCTGGCATCACCTTTACACACGTGGGACAAAGAGTCTCCGGAGATCACATAAGTAAACCCCACTTGACTAGCATAATGTCATCTAGATTACAAGCATCATCATATGAATCTCAATCATGTAAGGCAGCTCATGAGATTATTGTATTGGAAGTACATAGGAGAGATGAACCACGCGCTACCGGTACAGCCGAGCCTCGATGGAGAAGCCTCCTCCTCATGGGAGCGACAGCATTGATGGAGATGGCGGTGGAGATGGCCAGCAGTGTCGATGGAGAAGCCTTCCGGGGCACTTCCCCGTCCGGCGGCGTGCCGGAACAGAGCCCTGTCCCCCAGATCTTGGCTTAGCGATGGCGGCGGCTTTCCCAGGAAGGTTTCGCGTACCGTGGCTTATTCGTATCGGGGTTTTAGGTCAGGAGCTTCTTATGGCGAAGAGACGAGTCGGAAGGGCTACGAGAGGCCCACACAACAGGCAGCGCGCCCTCGCCGTGCGCCTTGAGTGTGTGGGGCCTGGTAACCTACGGTCCCTGCGGGTGTTCTGGAAGCTTCCGGTGAAAATAGGAACTTTGGCGTTGATTGTCCAATTCCGAGAATAGTTCCTTACTAGGATTTCTGAAACCAAAACAGCAAAACAGGAACTGGCACTTTGGCATCTCATCAATAGGTTAGTTCCGGAAAACACATCATCATAAAGTGTGAACAAAACATGTAGGTATTGTCATAAAACAAGCATGGAACATCAGAAATTATGGATACGTTTGAGACGTATCAGCATCCCCAAAGCTTAGTTCCTACTCGTCCTCGAGTAGGTAAACGATAACACAAATAATTTCTGAAGTGACATGCTACCATCATAATCTTGATCAACATTATTGTAAAGCATATGACATGAATGGAGTGATTTAAAGCAATGGTAAAGATAATGACTAAACAATTGAATCATATAGCAAAGACTTTTCACGAATAGTACTTTCAAGGCAAGCATCAATAAGACTTGCATAAGAGCTAACTCATAAGCAATAAATTCTTAGTAAAAAGCTTTGAAACAACACAAAGGAAGATATAAGTTTCAGCGGTTGCTTTCAACTTCAACATGTATATCTCATGGATAATTGTCAACACAAAGTAATATAACAAGTGCAATAAGTAAACATGTAAGAATCAATGCACACAGTTTACACAAGTGTTTGCTTCTAAGATAGAAAGAAGTAGGTAAACTGACTCAACAATAAAGTAAAAGAATGGCCCTTCGCAGAGGGAAGCATTGATTGCTATATTTGTGCTAGAGCTTTGGTTTTGAAAACATAAAGAGAGTTTGTTGTTGTCAACGAATGGTAGTGGGCACTCTAACCCCCTTGCCAGACAGACTTTCAAAGAGCGGCTCCCATGAAATTTTATTTTTGGGTGGCACTCCTTCCAACCTTTCTTTCACAAGCCATGGCTAACCGAATCCTCGGGTGCCTGCCAACGATCTCATACCATGAAGGAGTGCCTTTTTATTTTAGTTTTATTTAGATGACACTCCTCCCCACCTTTGCTTTCTCAAGCCATGGCTAACCGAATCTCGGGTGCCGACCAACAATCACATACCATGGAGGAGTGTCTATTTATAAATTTATGAAAGTTAATTAATTCGGGGCTGGGAACCCCATTGCCAGCTCTTTTTACAAAATTATTGGATAAGCGGATGAAGCCACTAGTCCATTGGTGAAAGTTGCCCAACAAGATTGAAAGATAAACTCCACATACTTCCTCATGAGCTATAAAACATTGACACAAATAAGAGGTAATAACTTTTGAAGTGTTTAAAGATAGCACTCAAGCAATTTACTTTGGAATGGCAGAGAAATACCATGTAGTAGGTAGGTATGGTGGACACAAATGGCATAGTTTTGGCTCAAGGATTTGGATGCACGAGAAGAATCCCTCTCAATACAAGGCTAGGCTAGCAAGGTTGTTTGAAGCAAACTCAAGTATAAAACGGTGCAGCAAGACTCACATATGAACATATTGTAAACATTATAAGACTTTACATCGTCTCCTTGTTGTTCAAACACCTTAACCAGAAAATATCTAGACGAGAGACCAATCATGCAAACCAAATTTCAACAAGCTCTATGTAATTCTTCATTACTAGATTTAAACTACATGATGCAAGAGCTTAAACATGATATATGAGAGCTCAAAACAATTGCCAAGTATCAAATTATTCAAGACCATATGAAGCATTTTCTGATTCCAACCAAATAGCAACAAGTGAAGCGATCAACTTTCGCCCTTGAACATTAAAAGCTAAGAACACATGTGTCATATGAAAAAACGGAGCGTGTCTCTCTCCCAAGCATGGATTGCTAGGATCCGAACATAAACAAAGTGAAAATAAAAGCACAGGAGCGCTCCAAGTAAGTACATAAAATGTGACGGAATAAAATATAGTTTCACTAGAAGAACCTGATAGGATTGATGAAGAAGGGATGCCTTGGGCATCCCCAAGCTTAAAGCTTTCAGTCTTATTGGAAATATGCAGGGATGAACCACGGGGCATCCCCAAGCTTAGACTCCTCTTCTTGATCATATATCATCCTCCTCTCTTGACCCTTGAAAACTTCTGCCACACCAAACTTCAAGCCAACTCATTAGAGGGTTAGTGCATAATCAAAATTCACATGTTCAGAGGTGACACAATCATTCTTAACACTTCTGGACATTGCACAAAACTTCTGAAAGTTAATGGAACAAAAAAACTCATTCAACTTAACAAAAGCGGCAATGCGAAATAAAAGGCAGAATCTGTCAAAAACAGAACAGTCCGTAAAAACGAATTTAAAGCTGGCACCAGACTTGCTCAAATGGAAAAACTCAAAACTAATGAAAGTTGCGTACATATCTGAGGATCACACACGTAAATTTGCAGATTTTTTGATTTTTTTACAGAGACTTCTGCTCAAATTCGTGACAGACAGCAATGCTGTTTCTGCGCAGCAATCCAAATCTAGCATCAACTTTACCATAGAGACTTTACTTGGCACAAAAACTTGATAAGGAGAGGTTGCTACAGTAGTAAGCAACTTTCAAGACTCAACAAAACAAAATTGCTGTAGTAAAATAAACACATGGGTTATCTCCCAAAAGTTCTTTCTTTATAGCCATTAAGATGGGCTCAGCAATTTTAATGATGCTCTCATGAAAATAGACAATGAAGCAAAAGAGAACATCAAGAAGCAAATTCAAAACACATTTAAGCCTAACCCACTTCCTATGAAAAGGAATCTTGTACACAAATAAATTCATGAAGAACAAAGTGGTAAGCATAGAAAAGCAACACAAGCGCAATTTCAAGATTCTCAACATAAAGAGGAGAAACTTAATATTATTAAGATGCATATAACCATGTTTCCCTCTCTCAATAACTTTCAGTAGCATCATGAACAAACTCAACAATATAACTATCACATAAAACATTCTTGTCATGAGCCATATGCATAAAATTATTACTCTCCACATAAGCATAATCAATTTTATTAGTTGTAGTGGGAGCAAATTCAACAAAGTAGCTATCATCATTATTCTCATCAAGTGTAGGAGGCATAGTATAATCATAATAAAATTTACTCTCCATAGTAGGCGGCACCAAAAGACCACTATCATTATAATCATCATAAATAAGAGGCAAAGTATCATCAAAGAAAATTTTCTCCTCAATGCTTGGGGGACTAAAAATATCATACTCATCAAAACCAGCTTCCCCAAGCTTAGAATTTTCCATATCATTAACAACAATGGTGTTCAAAGCGTTCATACTAATATCATTGCTACTAGCATGCAAATAAGATTCCATAGGTTTTTAAATTTTCGCAGCAAACAATCCATGTCTTAACTCAGGAAATAGAATAAGAAGCTCATTGTTGCTTTCCATTATGCCTAACTAGTGTAAACAAGAAACCAAAAGATGCAATTGCAGGATCTAAAGGAAATAGCTTCGAGTACTTACAACGGCGCCGGAAAATAGCTTAGTAGCCGAGATCCAGAGTGTGAGTACCTTTTACCTTTCCTCCCCGGCAACGGCGCCAGAAAATAGCTTGATGTCTACGGGTGCTTCTATTCTTGTAGACAATGTTGGGCCTCCAAGAGCAGAAGTTTGTAGAACAGCAGCAAGTTTCCCTTAAGTGGATCACCCAAGGTTTATCGAACTCAGGGAGGAAGAGGTCAAAGATATCCCTCTCAAGCAACCCTGCAATCACGATACAAGAAGTCTCTTGTGTCCCCAACACACCTAATACACTTGTCAGATGTATAGGTGTACTAGTTCGGCGAAGAGATAGTGAAATACAATATGGATGTATATGAGTGGTAATAGCAATCTGAATAAAATATGGCAGCGAGTAAACATGCAACATAACAGTAAGTAAGCGGTGTTTGCAGTATTGGAAACAAGGCCTAGGGATCATACTTTCACTGAGTGGACATCTCAACATTGATCGCATAATAAACAACTCTTTCTCATATGTGCTACATACACTCTTTGTTGGATGACAAACACCATTCATTGTGTAGGGCTACAAGAGCTCCCTCAAGCCGGAGTTAACAAGCGCCACAACATTCAGCATTCATATTTAAGTAACCTTAGAGCATAATAGATCTTTGCAAAATAAACCGAGTACTAACATAGCATACACACTGTCACCTTTACACTATGAAGGGGGAATAAATCACATCAATACTATCATAGCGATAATCAACTCCATAACCTACAAGAGATTATGATCATAGCCTACGACAAGAACCACACGATGCACACACTGTCACCATTACACCATGCAGGAGGAATAGACTACTTTAATAACATCACATGAGTAGCACATAGACTAGTAGCGATACAAAGCACATTGCAATCATAAAGGGATATAAATAAGCACTTCACTATGCCATTCATAACAGTGAATAAGTATTCTATGAAATATAGCCTAAGAGACCCACACGGTGCACACCCTGTCACCTTTACACACGTGGGACAAGGAGTCTCCGGAGATCACATAAGTAAAACCCACTTGACTAGCATAATGACATCTAGATTGCAAGCATCATCATATGAATCTCAATCATGTAGGGGATCGTCTCCAACGTATCGATAATTTCTTATGTTCCATTATACTTTATTGATGATACCTACATGTTTTATGCATTATATGTCATATTCTAGCATTTTTAGATTTAACCTATTAACGAATGCCGAGAGCAGTTCTTCATTTTTCTGCCTTGTTTTGGTTTCAGAAATCCTAGTGAGAATATTCTCGGAGTGGAGCGAAATCCACGCGCCCCGAGGTCCTGTTTTGCCCGAACTCGGAAGGCAGAAGAGATAACGAAGTGGGGCGACGAGGCGCCGCCACCATAGGGCCGCGCGGCCAGAGGGGGGGCCCCGCCGCCCTATGGTGTGGGCCCCTCGTCAGCCCCCACGACCTACCCTTTCGCCTGCTTAAAGCCTCTGTCGCAGCTTGATCTGAAGGCACGATGCGGAAAACCTTCCCGAAGACGCCGCCGCCCGCGGAGAGTCCCATCTCGGGATTCGGGAGATCGCCTCCGGCACCTGCCAGGAGGATCGCATCCCGGAGGACTCTTCATCGTCATGATCGCCTCCGGAGTGATGAGTGGGTAGTTCACCCCGGTCCATAACAGTAGCTAGATGGTCGTCTTCTCCTTGTTGTGCTTCATTGTTGGATCTTGTGAGCTGCCTAACATGATCGAATCATCTATATGTAATACTATATGTTGTGTTTGTCCGGGATCCGATGGATAGAGAAGCTATATGTTATGGTGATTATCAATCTATTGTTTATGTGTTGTTTATGATCTTGCATACTCTCAGTTAGTAGTGAGGCCTGCAGCCAGGGTTGTTACTCTTAACTCCAGAGGAGTATTTATGTACTTAGATAGTGGGTTCATGCCTTCATTGACACATGGGACAGTGACAGAAGTTCTAAGGTTGTGGATGTGTTGTTGCCACTAGGGATAAAACGATTCTATGTCTAAGGATGTAGTTTTCGATTACATTAAGCACCATACTTAATGCAATTATCTGTTGCTTTGCAACTTAATACGTGGGGTTCGGATGATAACTTGAAGGTGGACTTTTTAGGCATAGATGCGATTGGATGGCGGTCTATGTACTTTATCGTAATAATACCCAATTAAATCTCACTATATTATCATATCATGTATATGCATTGTTATGCCCTTCTCTATTTGTCAATTGCCCCCAATTGTAATTTGTTCACCCAACATGCTTTATCTTATGGGAGAGACACCTCTAGTGGTATGGACCCCGGTCTATTCTTTACATAGCATACAATCTACTGCAATTGTGTTTACTGTTTTCTTGCAAACAATCATCTTCCACTCAATACGTTTAATCCTTGTGTTCAACAAACCGGTGAGATTGACAACCTCAATTATTTCGTTGGGGCAAAGTACTTTAGTTGTGTTGTGCAGATTCCATGTTGGCGCCGGAATCCCTGTTGTTGCTGACCCGATGGCGTGTAACTCACACGTGGTTAGGAACCCCAAGAGGAAGGTATGATGCGCACGGTAGCAAGTTTTCCCTCGAGAGAAAAACCAGGTTGTCAGTTGTTGGAGCCAAGCACGTTGAAGGTTGATGGTCGCGCGAAATGTGATGCGGCGCAACACCGAAGTTCCTGCGCCAACGTGGGACTCACACTGTAAAACCAAAGTCACTTTGCCCCAGCAAAGCAGTGGGGTTGTCGAGCTCTCCCCCGAACTCTTAATAAGATTAAGCGTATCAGTGGAAGATGTTTGCAAAGAAAGCGGTAAAACACAATTCAGGTCTTATATAAATGGGGCGGGGATCCCTTCGCAGAGTGTCTCTCCCCATAAGATATGTTGGGTGAACAAATGCGATCGAACAATTGACAAATAGAAGAAGGCATAACAATCGTGCTCCATGATAAATATATTGAATTTGATAGACATTCGGCTAAAATATAGACATGCATCTACTTACGCTATACCCTAAAAAAACCTTCGAACCCATATCGAACTAATTGATGTTAAATTGCTAAACAACGGACAATTACGATGATGTATGTAATCAACAACACAATCATAGGTATAGCATCAATGTTTTATCTAGTGAGCAGCAGCATCCACAACAGGAACTTTGTCTTGTCAAATTCAATAGGCATGGATATATGAAAACATAAAATACTCTTGGAATTAAATACAAACAGCGGCTATAGCTGGTATGCGAAGATCATAAACAACACATAAACAATAGATTGATAATCACCATAATCATATACTCTATCATCGGATCCCGGCTGCCTAATATGCCGTCTGAATAGATGATCTTGATGGGCAACTCACAGATCAACAATGAAACAACACTGGGAAGGCGACCATCCAATGCACTATGGACCCATGGTCCAGGGAACTACTCACTCATCACTCGGAGGGGCGGCTATGGATGTAAGTCCTCAGGGAGATAATCCCTCTCGGCAGTGCTGGCAATCTGAAATCCCGAGATGTCAGCAGCTGGAGGTTTCATATCTCTTTCACCGAATGTAAGTGCGGCAAGGGAGACTAAAAATAGAGCGGAAAAAGAAATGCCTTGAGGAGCCACACGAGGCCCGGGCGAGGTAGCGCCCGGCGGGGCACAGGCAGCGCCGCCTAGCTCTGGCTGCCTCGTGGCCCCCGCCGTTATCTGCCCGGTCTTCCCAGGTATAGGATTACAGGGCAGAGGTCAGACCAGGTTCAAAAACTCTCCACTACAAGATTTCTGAGTTAAAAGACAGCGAAAAAAACAAATACTCTTATTGTATAACTATTCATAGGTTAGTTCAAAATCTATAAATATGACATATATGTGCATAAAACATGCCAAACCATCATCAATAAAAAGCAGCATGGAACATAGAAATTACTCTCGAGCATATCGTATCCCCAAACTTAGTTACGCTTTCGTCCCGAGCAAGGTAAAGCGACAAGATAATTTACAGTGACATGCCATCATAATCTTGATCATAATATTTGTAAACATATGTAATGAATACAGCGATCAAAACAATGGTAACAATGAGTAAACAACTGAATCATAAAGCAAAGACTTTTCATGAATAGTACTTCAAGACAAGCATCAATAAGTCTTGCATAAGAGAGTTAACTCATAAAGCAATAAATCAAAGTAAAGGTGTTGAAGCAACACATAGGAAGATTAAGTTTCAGCGGTTGCTTTCAACTTATAACATGTATATCTCATGGATAATTGTCAACATAAAGTAATATAACAAGTGCAATATGCAAGTATGTAGGAATCAATGCACGGTTCACACAAGTGTTTGCTTCTTAAGGTGGAAGGAGATAGGTAAACTGACTCAACAATAAAAGTAAAAGAATGGTCCTTCAAGAGGAAAGCATCGATTGCTGTATTTGTGCTAGAGCTTTTATTTTGGAAACATGAAACAATTTTGTCAACGGTAGTAATAAAGCATATGAGTTATGTAAATTATATCTTACAAGTTGCAAGCCTCATGCATAGTATACTAATAATGCCCACACCTCGTCCTACTTAGCTTGGACTACCGGATCTTTGCATGCCATGTTTCAACCAAGTGTCACAAAGGGGTACCTCCATGCCGCTTGTACAAAGGTCTAAGGAGAAAGCTCGCATTTTGGATTTCTCGCTTTTGATTATTCTCAACTTAGACATCTATACCGGGACAACATGGACAACAGATAATGGACTCCTCTTAAATGCATAAGCATGTAGCAAAGTTATTATTCTCATATGAGGTTGAGGATATATGTCCAAAACTGAAACTTCCACCATGATTCATGGCTTTAGTTAGCGGCCCCATGTTCTTCTCTAACAATTTTGCATGCTCAAACTCACTAAAATGATAGATCCTTCGGACAAGGCGGACATGCATAGCAACTCATATGATATTCAACAATAGTTGATGGCGTTCCCCAGAAGCATGGTTATCGCACAACAAGCAACTTGATAAAAGATAAAGTGCATAAGTACATATTCAATACTACGATAGTTTTAAGGCTATTTTGTCCCATGAGCTATATATTGCAAAGGTGAATGATGGAATTTTAAAGGTAGCACTCAAGCAACTTACTTTGGAGCGGAGAAATACCATGTAGTAGGTAGGTATGGTGGACACAAATGGCATAGTGGTTGGCTCAAGGATTTTGGATGCATGATAAGTATTCCCTCTCGATACAAGGTTTAGGCTAGCAAGGTTATTTGAAGCAAACTCAAGGATGAACAAGTGCAGCAAAACTCACACATAAAAGACATATTGTAAACATTATAAGACTCTACACCGTCTTCCTTGTTGTTCAAACTCAATACTAGATATTATCTAGACCTTAGAGAACCAAATATGCAAATCAAATTTTAGCAAGCTCTATGTATTTCTTCATTAATGGGTGCAAGCATATGATGCAAGAGCTTAAACATGAGCACAACAATTGCCAAGTATCACATTATCCAAGACATTTTAGAATTACTACATGTAGCATTTTCCAATTCCAACCATATAACAATTTAACGAAGAAGAAACTTAGCCATGAACATTATGAGTAAAACCTAAGGACACATGTGTCCATATGCAACAGCAGAGCGTGTCTCTCTCCCACAAAGTGAATGCTAGGATCCATTTTATTCAAACAAAAACAAAAACAAAAACAAACCGACGCTCCAAGTAAAGAACACAAGATGTGATTGAATAAAAATATAGTTTCAGGGGAGGAACTTTGATGATGTTGTCGATGAAAGAGGGATGCCTTGGGCATCCCCAAGCAAACGCTTGAGTCTTCTTAAAATATGCAGGGTGAACCACGGGGGCATCCCCAAGCTTAGAGCTTTCACTCCTCTTGATCATAGTATATCATTCTCCTCTCTTGACCCTTGAAAACTTCCTTCACACCAAACTTAAGCAAACTCATTAGAGGGTTAGTGCACAATTAATAATTCACACATTCAGAGGTGAAACAATCATTATTTTCACTTCTGGACATTGCATAATGCTACTGGACATTAATGGATCAAAGAAATAAATCCAACATAGCAAAAGAAGCAATGCAAAATAAAAGGCAGAATCTGTCAAAAACAGAACAGTCAGTAAAGGCAATTTAAGTGGCACCCAGACTTGCTCAAATGGAAAAACTCAAAACTAATGAAAGTTGCGTACATATCTGAGAATCACGCTCGTAAATTGGCAGATTTTTTCGAATTTTCTACAGAGAACTGTGCCCAGATTTCATGACAGACAGCAATGCTGTTTCTGCGCAGCGATCCCAAATATAACATCAACTTTGACATAGAAACTTTACTTGGAACAAAAACATGATAAGGAGAGGTTGCTACAGTATTAAACAACTTCCAAGACTCAACAAAACAAAAAATTGCTGTAGGTAAAAACATGGGTTGTCTCCCATAAGCGCTTTTCTTTAACGCCTTTCAGCTAGGCGCGGAAAGTGCAAATCAAGTAACATCGAGAGTAGAAGCATAACATCATAATTTGTTCTAATAATAGAATCAAAAGGCAACTTCATTCTATTTCTAGGGAAGTGTTCCATACCTTTCTTGAGAGGAAATTGATATTTAATATTACCTTCCCTCATATCAATAACAGCACCAACGGTTTGAAGAAAAGGTCTTCCCAACACAATAGATAGGACAAGATGCATTGCATTCGATATCCAAAACAACAAAATCAACGGGGACAAGGTTATTGTTAACCGTAATGTGCACATTATCAATCCTCCCCCAAAGGTTTCTTTTTAACATTATCGGCAAGATTAACATCCAAATAACAATTCTTCAATGGTGGCAAGTCAAGCATATCATAAATCTTTTTAGGCATAACAGAAATACTTGCAACAAGATCACATAAAGCATTACATTCAAAGTCATTGAATTTCATTTTAATGATGGGCTCCCAACCATCTTCTAACTTTCTAGGAATGAAGTTTCAAGTTTTAGTTTCTCTTCTCTAGCTTTTATGAGGGCATTTGTAATATGTTTTGTAAAGGCTAAATTTATAGCACTAGCATTAGGACTTTTAGCAAGTTTTTGTAAGAACTTTATAACTTCAGAAATGTGGCAATCATCAAAATCTAAATCATTATGAGCTACAGCATGGGATCATTGTTCCCAAGGTTGGAAAAAATTTCAGCAGTTTTATCACAAGCGGTTTCAGCAGTTTTAGCAATTTCAGGCAGTTTTGTACGCTTTGCACTAGGAGTAGAAACATTGCCAACACCAATTATTTTACCATTGATAGTAGGAGGTGCAGCAACATGTGGAGAATTAGCATTACTAGTGGTGGTAATAGTCCAAACTTTAGCTACATTATTCTCTTTAGCTAATTTTTCATTTTCTTCTCTATCCCACCTAGCACAATTCAGCCATTAATCTTATATTCTCATTAATTCTAACTTGGATAGCATTTGCTGTAGTAGTATTATTATCAATATCATTATTAGGCATAACTTTCAATTTTAAAAGATTAACATCGGAGGCAAGTCTATCAACTCTAGAAGCAATAGTATCAATTTTATCAAGCTTTTCCTCAACAGATTTGTTAAAAGCAGTTTGTGTACTAATAAATTCTTTAAGCATGGTTTCAAGACCAGAGGGTACACTCCTATTATTATTGTAAGAATTCCCATAAGAATTACCATAACCATTACCATTAACAGAAGGATATGGCCTATAGTTATTACCAGAGTTGTTCCTATAAGCATTGTTGTTGAAATTATTATTTTTAATGAAATTCACATCAACATTTTCTTGAGCAACCAATGAAGCTAAAGGAACATTATTTGGATCAACATTAGATCTACCATTCACAAGCATAGACATAATCACATCAATCTTATCACTCAAGGAAGAGGTTTCTTCGAAATTTACCTTCTTACCTTGTGGAGCTCTTTCCGTGTGCCATTCGGAGTAATTTATCATCATATCATCAAGAAGTTTTGTAGCCGCCCCCAATGTGATGGACATAAAGGTACCTCCAGCAGCTGAATCCAATAAATTCCGCGAAGAAAAATTTAGTCTTGCATAGAAGGTTTGGATGATCATCCAAGTAGTCAGTCCATGGGTTGGGCAATTCTTTACCAAAGTTTTAATTCTCTCCCATGCTTGAGCAACATGTTCAGTATCTAATTGCTTAAAATTCATTATGCTACTTCTCAAAGATATAATTTTAGCGGGAGGATAATATCTACCAATAAAAGCATCCTTACATTTAGTCCATGAATCAATACTATTCTTAGGCAAAGATAGCAACCAATCTTTAGCTCTTCCTCTTAATGAGAAAGGAAACACTTTCAATTTAATAATATCACCATCTACATCTTTATACTTTTGCATTTCACATAGTTCAACAAAATTATTGAGATGGGAGCAGCATCATCAGAACTAACACCAGAAAATTGATCTCTCATGACAAGATTTAGTAAAGCAGGTTTAATTTCAAAAAATTCTGCTGTAGTAGCAGGTGGAGCAATAGGTGTGCATAAGAAATCATTATTGTTTGTGGTTGTGAAGTCACACAACTTAGTTTTTCAGGGGTATTCATTTTAGCAACAGTAAATAAAACAAACTAGATAAAGTAAATGCAAGTAACTAATTTTTGTGTTTTTGATATGAAGCAAGACATTAAATAAAGTAAAACTAGCAACTAATTTTTGTGTGTGATTTAGTGCAGAAAACAAAGTAGTAAATAAAATAAAGCAAGACAAAAACAAAGTAAAGAGATTGAGAAGTGGAGACTCCCCTTGCAGCGTGTCTTGATCTCCCCGGCAACGACGCCAGAAAAAGAGCTTGATGGCGTGTAACTCACACGTTCGTTGGGAACCCCAAGAGGAAGGTATGATGCGCCCACCGGTGAAGTTTCCTGGAAAAACAGGTTGTCAGACATTGGGAGCCAAGAAGCACGTTGAAGGTTGATGGTCGCGAAGTAGCTGATGCGGTGCAACACCGATTCTAGCATGGCAGTGGAGTCTGCCCAACAAAACCAAGTACTTTGCTAGCAAGCAGTGGGGTTGTCAATCTCACCGGCTTGCTGTAACAAAGGATTAAGCGTATCTCGAGTGGAAGATGTTTGCAAAGAAAGCAGTAAGCTTTAAGCAGTAGAGTGTATGCTATGTAAAGAATAGGACCGGGGTCCACGGTTCACTAAGTGTCTCTCCCATAAGATAAAAGCATGTTGGGTGAACAAATTACAGTCGGGCAATTGACAAATAGAGAAAGGCATAGCAATGCATATACATGATATGATAAATATAGTGAGATTTAATTGGGCATTACGACAAAGTACATAGACCGCCATCCAACTGCATCTATGCCTAAAAGTCCACCTTCAGGTTATCGTCCGAACCCCATTCAGTATTAAGTTGCTAAGCAACAGACAATTGCATTAAGTATGGTGTGTAATGTAATCAACAACTACATCCTTAGACATAGCATCAATGTTTTATCCCTAGTGGCAACAACACATCCACAACCTTAGAACTTTCTGTCACTGTCCCAGATTCAATGGAGGCATGAACCCACTATCGAGCATAAATACTCCCTCTTGGAGTTAAGAGTACAAACTTGGCCAGAGCCTCTACTAATAACGGAGAGCATGCAAGATCATAAACAGCACATAAACAATAGATTGATAATCACCATAATCATAGTACTCTCTATCCATCGGATCCCGAGCAAACACAACATATGAATTACGGATAGATGATCTTGATCATGTTAGGCCGCTCACAAGATCCAACAATGTGAAGCACAACAAGGAGAAGGCGACCATCAGCTACGCTATGGACCCATGGTCCGGGTGAGCCTCTCACTCATCCTCCGGAGCGACCATAGCGGTGTAGAGTCCCTCACGGAGATGAATCCCCTCTCCGGCCGGGTGCCGGAGGCGATCTCCTGAATCCCAGAGATGGGATTGTGGCGGCGAGCGTCTGCAGGAAGGTTTTTTCCGTATCGTGGCTCTCGGTCTTGGGGGTTTAGCGACGGGAGACTTTTAGAAAGTAGGGGAAGGGCAACGCGGGGGGCCACACGAGGGGCCCAGGGGGCAGGGTGGCGCGGCCAGGAGCTGGCCGCGCCGCCTGCTCTGGCTGCATCGTGGCCCCACTCGTTATCTCTTAGGATGTGCAGGCTTCGTGCAGAAATAGGACCACAGGCGAGAAAGTTTCGTCAATTCGAGAATATTTCATATAAGTTCTGAAACCAAAAACAATGACTTGACAATGGCTCTTCGGCATCTTGTTAATAGGTTAGTTCCGAAAATGCATAAATATGACATATAATGTGCATAAAACATGTAGGTATCATCAATAAGGTAGCATGGAACATAGAGAAATTATCGATACGTCGGAGGCGTATCAGCATCCACATCACATTTCGCCACCATCAACCTTCAACGTGCTTCTTGGCTCCTCGTTCGATTAAACCTTGGTTTCTTTATGAGGGAAACTTGCTGTTGTGCGCATCATACCTTCCTCTTGGGGTTCCCAACGAGCGTGTGAGAGTTACACGCCATCAAGCACTTTTTCGGCGCCGTTGCCGGGGAGATCAAGACACGTTGCAAGGGGTCTCTCATCTCCAATCTCTTTACTTTGTTTTTGTCTTGCTTCATTTTATTTACTACTTTGTTTAGTTGCACCTAAACAAAACACAAAAAAATTAATTTGCTAGTTTTACTTTATTTATTGTCTTGCTCTCTATATCAAACACAAAAAATTAGTTACTTGCATTTACTTTATCTAATTTGTTTTATTTACCGTTGCTAAAATGAATACCCCTAAAAATATAAGTTGTGTGACTTCACAAATGCAAATAATAATGATTTCCTATGCACGCCTATTGCTCCACCTGCTACTACAGCAGAATTCTTTGAAATTAAACCTGCTTTACTGAACCTGGTTATGAGAGATCAATTTTCTGGTGTTAGTTCTGATGATGTTGCTGCCCATCTCAATAATTTTGTTGAACTATGTGAAATGCAAAAGTATAAGGATGTAGATGGTGATATTATTAAAAATTGTTTCCTTTCTCATTAAGAGGAAGAGCTAAAGATTGGTTACTATCTTTGCCTAAGAATAGTATTGATTCATGGACTAAATGTAAGGATGCTTTTATTGGTAGATATTATCCTCCAGCTAAAATTATATCTTTGAGAAGTAGCATAATGAATTTTAAGCAATTAGATACTGAACATGTTGCTCAAGCATGGGAGAGAATGATTTAGTAAAGAATTGCCCAACCCATGGACTGACTACTTGGATGATCATCCAAACCTTCTATGCAGGACTAAATTTTTCTTCGTGGAATTTATTGGATTCAGCTGCTGGAGGTACCTTTATGTCCATCACATTGGGGGCGGCTACAAAACTTCTTGATAAATTACTCTGAATGGCACACGGAAAGAGCTCCACAAGGTAAGAAGGTAAATTCTATTGAAGAAACCTCTTCCTTGAGTGATAAGATTGATGTGATTATGTCTATGCTTGTGAATGGTAGATCTAATGTGGATCCAAATAATGTTCCTTTAGCTTCATTGGTTGCTCAAGAAGAAAATGTTGATGTGAATTTCATTAAAAATAATAATTTCAACAACAATACTTATACAACTCTGGTAATAACTATAGGCCATATCCTTCTGCTAATGGTAATGGTTATGGTAATTATTATGGGAATTCTTACAACAATAATAGGAGTGTACCCTCTGGTCTTGAAGCTATGCTTAAAATTTATTAATACACAAACTGCTTTTAACAAATCGTTGAGGAAAAGCTTGATAAAATTGATACTATTGCTTCTAGAGTTGATAGACTTGCCTCCTGATGTTAATCTTTTAAAATTGAAAGCTAATAATGATATTGATAATAAGATTACTACTACAACAAATCCATTCAAGTTAGAATTAATGAGAATATAAGATTAATGGCTGAATTACGTGCTAGGTGGGAGAGAAGAAAATGAAAAACTAGCCAAAGAGAATAATGTAGCTAAGGTTTGGACTATTCACTAGTAATGCTAATTCTTCACATGTTGCTGCACCTCCTACTATCCAATGGTAAAATAATTAGTGTTGGCAATGTTTCTACTTCTAGTGCAAAGCGAACAAAACTGCCTGAAATTGCTAAACTGCTGAAACTGCTTGTGATAAAACCGCTGAAATTTTTTCCAACCTTGGGAACAATGATCCCATTGCTTGTTGTAGCTCATAATGATTTAGATTTTGATGATTGCCACATCTCTGAAGTTATAAAGTTCTTACAAAAACTTGCTAAAAGTCCTAATGCTAGTGCTATAAATTTAGCCTTTACAAAACATATTACAAATACTCTCATAAAAGCTAGAGAAGAGAAACTAAAACTTGAAACTTCTATTCCTAGAAAGTTAGAAGATGGTTGGGAGCCCATCATTAAAATTAAATTCAATGACTTTGAATGTAATGCTTTATGTGATCTTGGTGCAAGTATTTCCGTTATGCCTAAAAAGATTTATGATATGCTTGACTTGCCACCATTGAAGAATTGTTATTTGGATATTAATCTTGCCGATAATGTTAAAAAGAAACCTTTGAGGAGGATTGATAATGTCGCATTACGGTTAACAACCTTGTCCCCGTTGATTTTGTTGTCTTGGATATCGAATGCAATGCATCTTGTCCTATTGTGTTGGGAAGACCTTTTCTTTGAACCGTTGGTGCTGTTATTGATATGAGGGAAGGTAATATTAAATATCAATTTCCTCTCAAGAAAGGTATGGAACACTTCCCTAGGAAGAGAATGAAGTTGCCTTTTGATTCTATTATTAGAACAAGTTATGATGTTGATGCTTCTACTCTCGATAATACTTGATTTGCACTCTACGCCTAGCTGAAAGGCGTTAAAAAAAGCACCTTATTGGAGACAACCCATGTTTTTACTTCAGTACTTTATTTTATATTTGAATCTTGGAAGTTGTTTACTACTGCAGCAACCAACCTCTCCTTATCATGTTATTGTGCCAAAAGTAAAATTTCTATGTTAAAGTTGATGTTATATTTGGGATAGCGCTACGCAGAAACAGCATTGCTGTCTGTCACGAATCTTGGGCACGAGGTCTCTGTAGAAAATTAGAAAAAATCTGCCAATTTACACAGTGATCCTCAGATATGTACGCAACTTTCATTAGTTTTGAGTTTTTCCATTTTAGCAAGTCTGGTGCCATCTTAAAATTCGTCTTTACGGACTGTTCTGTTTTTGACAGATTCTGCCTTTATTTAGCATTGCCTCTTTTGCTATGTTAGTTCATTTCTTTGATCCATTAATGTCAGTAGTTTTATGCAATGTCCAGAAGTGTAAGAATGTTTGTGTCACCTCTGAATGTGTGAATTATTAATTGTGCACTAACCTCTAATGAGTTTGCTTGAAGTTTGGTGTGAAGGAAGTTTCCAAGGGAAGAGAGAAGTATGATATACTATGATCAGAGGAGTGAAAGCTCTAAGCTGGGACCCCGTGGTTCACCCCTGCATATTCTAAGAAGACTCAAGCGTCTAGCTTGGGGATGCCCAAGCATCCCCTTCTTCATCAACAACATCATCAGGTTCCTCCCCTGACACTATATTTTATTCAATCACATCTTGTGTTCTTTACTTGGAGCGTCGGTTTGTTTTTGTTTTGTTTTTGTTTAGATAAAATGGATCTAGCACTCACTTTGTGGGAGGAGAGAGACACGCTCGCTGTGTGCATATGAATGAATGCTGTCATAGGCTTTACTCATAATGTTCAAGGCGCAGTTTCTTCTTCGTTAAATTGTTATATGGCTGGAATTGGAAAATGCTACATGCAGTAATTCTAAATGTCTTGGATAATGTGATACTTGGCAATTGTTGTGCTCATGTTTAAGCTCTTGCATCATATGCTTTGCACCCATTAATGAAGAAATACATAAAGCTTGCTAAAATTTGATTTGCATATTTGGTCTCTCTAAGGTCTAGATAATATCTAGTATTGAGTTTTGAACAACAAGGAAGACGATGTATGGAGTCTTATAATGTTTACAATATGTCTTTTATTTGAGTTTTGCTCGGTTCATCCTTGAGTTTGCTTCAAATAACCTTGCTAGCCTAAACCTTGTATCGAGAGGGAATACTTCTCATGCATCCAAAATCCTTGAGCCAACCACTATGCCATTTGTGTCCACCATACCCTACCTACTACATGGTATTTCTCCGCCATTCCAAAGTAAATTGCTTGAGTGCTACTTTTAAAATTCCATCATTCACCTTTGCAATATATAGCTCATGGGACAAAATAGCCTTAAAAACTATCGTGGTATTGAATATGTACTTGTACTTTATCTTTTATTAAGTTGCTTGTTGTGCGATAACCATGCTTCTGGGGAACGCCATCAGCTATTGTTGAATATCCTGTGAGTTGCTATGCATGTCAGTCTTGTCTGAAGGATCTATCACCTTAGTGGTTGGAGCATGCAAAATTGTTAGAAGAGAACATTGGGCATGCTTCAAAGCCATGAATGTGGTTGAAGTTTGATTTGGACATATCCTCCAATCTCCTTATGAGAATAATAATTGTTGCCACATGCTTATGCATTAAGAGGAGTCCATTATCTGTTGTCCTGTTGTCCACTGTGGATGTCTAAGTTGAGATAATCAAAAGCTGAAATCCAAAATCGACTTTCTCCTTGGGCTCTTTGTACGGGCGGCATGGAAGGTACCTTTGTGACACTTGGATTTGGGAAAACATGGCATGCAAGATCCAGGTAGTCCAAACTAGGTAGGACGAGTGCGCGGGCACTATTAGTATACTATGCATAAGGCTTGCAACTTGTAAGATATAATTTACATAACTCATATGCTTTATTACTACAGTTGACAAAATTGTTTCATGTTTTCAAAATAAAAGCTCTAGCACAAATACAGCAATCGATGCTTTCCTCTTTGAAGGACTTTTACTTTTACTGTTGAGTCAGTTTACCTATCTCCCTCCACCTTAAGAAGCAAACACTTGTGTGAACTGTGCATTGATTCCTGCATACTTGCATATTGCACTTGTTATATTACTTTATGTTGACAATATCCATGAGATATACATGTTATAAGTTGAAAGCAACCGCTGAAACTTAATCTTCCTTTGTGTTGTTTCAACACCTTTACTTTGATATTGCTTTATGAGTTAGCTCTTATGCAAGACTTATTGATGCTTTTCTTGGAAGTACTATTCATGAAAAGTCTTTGTCATATGATTCACTTGTTTACTCATGTCATTACTTTTGTTTTGATCGCTGCATTCATTACATATGTTTACAAATAGTATGATCAAGATTATGATGGCATGTCACTTCAGAAATTATCTTTGTTATCGTTTTGCCTGCTCGGGACGAGCAGAACTAAGCTTGGGGATGCCGATACGTCTCCAACGTATCGATAATTTCTTATGTTCCATGCTACTTTATTGATGATACCTACATGTTTTATGCACATTATATGTCATATTTCTGCATTTTCTGGAACTAACCTATTAACAAGATGCCGAAGAGCCAGTTGCTGTTTTCTGCTGTTTTTGGTTTCAGAAATCCTAGTAAGGAAATATTCTCGGAGTTGGACGAAATCAACGCCCAGGGTCCTATTTTTGCACGGAGCTTCCAGAAGACCGAAGAGATAACGAGGGGAGTGGGCGACGACGCACACCATAGGGTCGCGCGGCCAGAGGGGGGCCCGCGCCGCCCTATGGTGTGGGCCCCTCGTCAGCCCCCCTGACCTACCCTTTCGCCTACTTAAAGCCTCCGTCGCGAAAACCCCAGTACCGAGAGCCACGATACGGAAAACCTTCCAACGCCGCCGCGCGAGAATCCCATCTCGGGGGATTCGGGAGATCGCCTCCGGCACCCTGCCGGAGGGGGATTCATCTCCCGGAGGACTCTTCATCGCCATGATCGCCTCCGGAGTGATGAGTGAGTAGTTCACCCCTGGACCATGGGTCCATAGCAGTAGCTAGATGGGCGTCTTCTCCTTGTTGTGCTTCATTGTTGGATCTTGTGAGCTGCCTAACATGATCAAGATCATCTATATGTAATACTATATGTTGTGTTTGTCGGGATCAGATGGATAGAGAATACTATGTTATGGTGATTCTCAATCTATTGTTTATGTGTTGTTTATGATCTTGCATGCTCTCCGTTATTAGTAGGGGCTCTGGCCAAGTTTTTGCTAGTAACTCCAAGAGGGAGTATTTATGCTCGATAGTGGGTTCATGCCTTCATTGATACCTGGGACAGTGACAGAAAGTTCTAAGGTTGTGATGTGTTGTTGCCACTAGGGATAAAACATTGATTCTATGTCTAAGGATGTAGTTGTCGATTACATTACGCACCATATTTAATGCAATTGTCTGTTGCTTTGCAACTGTAATACTGAATGGGGTTCGGATGATAACTTGAAGGTGGACTTTTTAGGCATAGATGCGGTTGGATGGCGGTCTATGTACTTTGTCGTAATGCCCAATTAAATCTCACTATATTTATCATATCATGTATATGCATTGTTATGCCCTTCTCTATTTGTCAATTGCCCGACTAATTTGTTCACCCAACATGCTTTTATCTTATGGGAGGGACACCTCTAGTGAACTGTGGACCCGGTCCTATTCTTTACATAACATACAATCTACTGCAACTTGTTTTATTGTTTTCTTGCAAACAATCATCTTCCACTCGTACGTTTAATCCTTTATTCTGACAAGCCGTGGTCAAACAACCTCCTTTGTTCGTTGGGACAAAATACTTCCAATTTTGTTGTGCAGATTCACGTTGGCGCCGGAATCCTTGTTGTTTACGCCGCATCACATTTCGCCACCATCAACCTTCAACGTGCTTCTTGGCTCCTCTGAGTTGTCATGTTCTGGGCTGCTGCTGGCATCATACCTTCCTCTTGGGGTTCCCAACGAGCGTGTGAGTTACATGGCTCATAAGGCAGCTCATGAGGTGTGTATTGAAGTACATAGGAGAGATGAACCACATAGCTATCGGTACAGCCCCGAGCCTCGACGGAGAACTACTCCCTCCTCATGGGAGCAGCAGCGTTGATGGAGATGGCAGCAGTGTCGATGGAGAAGCCTTCCGGGGGCACTTCCCCCGTCCCGGCGGCGTGCCGGAACAGAGACTCCTGTCCCCCAGATCTTGGCTTCGCGATGGCGGCGGCTCTGGAAGGTTTCGCGTACCGTGGCTTATTCGTATCGGGTTTTAGGTCAGGGAGCTTCTTATAGGCGAAGAGGCGGAGTCGGAAGGGCTACGGGGGGCCCACACAACAGGCCGCGCCGGCCTATGGTCTGGTGGGCCTGTGGCCCCCCTCTGGCGACTCTCGGGTGTTCTGGATGCTTCCGGGGATTCTAAGATCTTCGGCGTTGATTTCGTCCGATTCCGAGAATATTTCCTGCAGGATTTACCAAAACAGCAGAAAACAGGAACTGGCACTTTGGCATCTCGTCAATAGGTTAGTTACGGAAAATGCAAAAATGTGAACAAAACATGTAGGTATTGTCATAAAACAAGCATGGAACATAAGAAATTATATACGTTGGAGGCGTATCAGCATCCCCAAGCTTAGTTCCTACTAGCCCTCGAGTAGGTAAACGATAACAACAAATAATTTCTGAAGTGACATGCCACCATCATAATCTTGATCAACATTATTGTAAAGCATATGACATGAATGGAGTGATTTAAAGCAATGGTAAAGATAATGACTAAACAATTGAATCATATAGCAAAGACTTTTCACGAATAGTACTTTCAAGACAAGCATCAATAAGATTTGCATAAGAGCTAACTCATAAGCAATAAATTCTTAGTAAAAAGCTTTGAAACAACACAAAAGAAGATATAAGTTTTAGCGGTTGCTTTCAACTTCAACATGTATATCTCATGGATAATTGTCAACACAAAAGTAATATAACAAGTGCAATAGGTAAACATGTAAGAATCAATGCACACAGTACACAAGTGTTTGCTTCTAAGATAGAAAGAAGTAGGTAGACTGACTCAACAATAAGTAAAAGAATGGCCCTTCGAGAGGGAAGCATTGATTGCTATATTTGTGCTAGAGCTTTTTATTTTGAAAACATAAGAGAGCATAAAAAGTAAAGTTTTGAGCAGGTGTTTGTTGTTGTCAGCGAATGGTAGTGGGCACTCTAACCCCCTTGCCAGACAAACTTTCAAAGAGCGGCTCCCATGAAATTTTATTTTTGAGTGGCACTCCTTCCAACCTTGCTTTCACAAACCATGGCTAACCGAATCTCGGGTGCCCCAACAGTCTCATACCATGAAGGAGTGCCTTTTTATTTTTAGTTTTATTTAGATGACACTCCTCCCACCTTTGGCTCTCAAGCCATGGCTAACCAGATCCCACCAGTTGCCCGACCAACAATCATACCATGGAGGGAGTGTCTATTTATAAATTTATGAAAGTTAATTAATTGGGGACCCCATTGCCAGCTCTTTTTGCAAATTATTGGATAGCGGATGAAGCCACTAGTCCATTGGTGAAAGTTGCTCAACAAGATTGAAAGATAAACTCCACATACTTCCTCATGAGCTATAAAGCATTGACACAAATAAGAGGTAGTAACTTTTGAATTTTTAAAGGTAGCCCTCAAGCAATTTACTTTGGAATGTGGAAATACCATGTGGTAGGTAGGTATGGTGGACACAATTGGCATAGTTTTGGCTCAAGGATTTGGATGTACGAGAAGAATCCCTCTCAATACAAGGCTAGGCTAGCAAGGTTGTTTGAAAGCAAACTCAAGTATAAAACGGTGCAGCAAGACTCACATATGAACATATTGTAAGCATTATAAGACTTTACATCATCTCCTTGTTGTTCAAACACCTTAACCAGAAAATATCTAGACTCTTAGAGAGACCAATCATGCAAACCAAATTTCAACAAGCTCTATGTAATTCTTCATTACTAGATTTAAACTACATGATGCAAGAGCTTAAACATGATATATGAGAGCTCAAAACAATTGCCAAGTATCAAATTATTCAAGACCATATGAAGCATTTTCTGATTCCAACCAAATAGCAACAAGTGAAGCGATCAACTTTCGCCCTTGAACATTAAAAGCTAAGAACACATGTGTTCATATGAAAAAGCGGAGCGTGTCTCTCTCCCACACAAGGATGAACTTATTCAGAGAATGAAAATAACAAAACGAAAATAAAAGCACACAGACGCTCCAAGTAAAGTACATAAAATGTGACGGAATAAAAATATAGTTTCACTAGAAGAAACACGATAAGTTGATGAAGAAGGATGCAGGCATCCCCAAACTTAAACGACTTAGTCTTATTGAAATATGCGAGGATGAACCAGCTGTGCATCCCCAAGCAGAGCTTTTCACTCTTCTTGATCATATATCATTCTCCTCTCTTGACCCTTGAGAACTTCCTTCACACCAAACTTCAAGCGAACTCATTAGAGGGTTAGTGCATAATAAAAATTCACATGTTCAGAGGTGACACAATCATTCTTAACACTTCTGGACATTGCACAAAACTTCTAAAAGGAACAAAGAAACCCATTCAACAAAGCAAAAGCGGCAATGCAAAATAAAAGGCAGAATCTGTCAAAAACAGAACAGTCCGTAAAGACGAAGACCTGGAAGGGCACTTAACTTGCTCAAATGGAAAAACACAAAACTAATGAAAGTTGCGTACATATCGGAGGATCACGCTCGTAAATTTGCAGATTTTTTTGATTTTTTTACAGAGACTTCTGCTCAAATTCGTGACAGACAGCAATGCTGTTTCTGCGCAGCAATCCAAATCTAGCATCAACTTTACCATAGAGACTTTACTTGGCACAAAAACTTGATAAGGAGAGGTTGCTACAGTAGTAAACAACTTCCAAGACTCAACAAAGCAAAAATTGCTGTAGTAAAATAAACACATGGGTTATCTCCCAGAAGTTCTTTCTTTATAGCCATTAAGATGGGCTCAGCAATTTTAATGATGCTCTCATGAAAATAGAACATGAAGCAAGAGAACATCAAGAAGCAAATTCAAAACACATTTAAGCCTAACCCACTTCCTATGAAAAGGAATCTTGTACACAAATAAATTCATGAAGAACAAAGTGGTAAGCATAGAAAAGCAACACAAGCGCAATTTCAAGATTCTCAACATAAAGAGGGGAAACTTAATATTATTAAGATACATATAACCATGTTTCCCTCTCTCATAATAACTTTCAGTAGCATCATGAACAAACTCAACAATATAACTATCACATAAAACATTCTTGTCATGAGCCATATGCATAAAATAATTACTCTCCACATAAGCATAATCAATTTTATTAGTTGTAGTGGGAGCAAATTCAACAAAGTAGCTATCATCATTATTCTCATCAAGTGTAGGAGGCATAGTATAATCATAATAAAATTTACTCTCCATAGTAGGTGGCACCAAAAGACCACTATCATTATAATCATCATAAATAGGAGGCAAGTATCATCAAAGAAAATTTTCTCCTCAATGCTTAGGGGACTAAAAATATCATGCTCATCAAAGCCAGCTTCCCCAAGCTTAGAATTTTTCATATCATTAACAACAATGGTGTTCAAAGCGTTCTACTAATATCATTGCTACTAGCATGCAAATAAGATTCCATAGGTTTAATTTTCGCATCAAACAATCCATGTCTTAACTCGGAAATAGAATAAGAAGCTCTTTGTTGTCCATTATGCCCAACTAGTGTAAACAAGAAACCAAAAGATACAGTGCAGGATCTAAAAATAGCTTCAGTACCTATGAGCGCCGGAAAATAGCAATGGCCGAGATCGGAGTGTAATTGCCTTTACCTTTCCTCCCAGAGCAACGGCGCTTGATAGCTTGATGTCTATGGGTGCTTCTATTCTTGTAGACAATGTTGGGCCTCCAAGAGAGGAGAGGTTTGTAGAACAGCAGCAAGTTTTCCCTTAAGTGGATCACCCAAGGTTTATCGAACTCGGGGAGGAAGAGGTCAAAGATATCCCTCTCAAGCAACCCTGCAATCACGATACAAGAAGTCTCTTGTGTCCCCAACACACCTAATACACTTGTGAGATGTATAGGTGCACTAGTTCGGCAAAGAGATAGTGAAATACAAGTAGTATGGATGTATATGAGTGGTAATAGCAATCTGAATAAAATATGGCAGTGAGTAAACATGCAACAAAACAGTAAACAAACGGAGATTCGATGCTTGGAAGCAAGGCCTAGGGATCATACTTTCACTAGTGGACACTCTCAACATTGATCGCATAATAAATAACTCTTTCTCATATGTGCTACATACACTCTTTTGTTGGATGACAAACACCATTCGTTGTGTAGGGCTACAAGAGCTCCCTCAAGCCGGAGTTAACAAGCGCCACAACATTCGACATTCATATTTAAGTAACCTTAGAGCATAATAGATCTTTGCAAAATAAACCGAGTACTAACATAGCATACACATTGTCACCTTTACACTATGAAGGGGGAATAAATCACATCAATACTATCATAGCGATAATCAACTCCATAACCTACAAGAGATTATGATCATAGCCTACGACAAGAACTACACGATGCACACACTGTCACCATTACACCATGCATGAGGAATAGACTACTTTAATAACATCACATGAGTAGCACATAACTAGTAGCGATACAAAGCACATTGCAATCATAAAGGGATATAAATAAGCACTTCACTATGCCATTCATAACAGTGAATAAGTATTCTGTGAAATATAGCCTAAGAGACCCACACGGTGCACACTGCTTGTCACGCACACACGTGGGACAAAGGAGTCTCCAGGAGATCACATAAGTAAACCACTTGACTAGCATAATGACATCTAGATTACAAGCATCATCATATGAATCTCAATCATGTAAGGCAGCTCATGAGATTATTGTATTGAAGTACATAGGAGAGAGATGAACCACATAGCTACCGGTACAGCCCCAAGCCTCGATGGGTACTCCCTCCTCATCATGGGAGCAGCAGCGTCGATGGAGATGGCGGTGGAGATGTAGCGGAGTCGTGGAGAAGCAGAGGCACTTCCCCGTCCGTGACGTGCGGAACGGAGAACTCTGTCCCCCAGATCTTGGCACGCGATGGCGGCTCTGGAAGGTTTCGCGTGCCGTGGCTTATTACGTATCGGGGTTTATGTCGGGGAGCTATGGGCGAAGGAAGGCAGTCGGAAGGGCTACGGGGGCCCACACAACGATCGGCGCCCCCCCTGCAGCCGCGCCGCCTTGGTGTGTGGGGCCCACAACCCCTGCGAATCCCTCTCGGGTGTTAAAGAGCTTAGGTGAAAATAGGAGATTTGGCGTTGATTTCGTCGTTAAAGAATATTTCCTTACTAGGATTCCTGAAACCAAAAACAGCACAGGAACTGGCACTTCGACATCTCGTCAATAGGTTAGTTCCAGAAAAAGCGATATAGAGAAGTGTGAACAAAACATGTAGGTATTGTCATAAAACAAGCATGGAACATCAGAAATTATGGATACGTTTGAGACTTGGGGGAGCTTCCACATATTACTTAGAGCATATTGTTGGTTCATTGATTGCTTGCTTCATTTGTCGAAGCTTTCTCACCTTCACATCCTCTTGCAATCTTTGATCCTCAATATAGTTTGATTTCCTCCGAATATTCGTCATTGAATATGTGCATTTGATTTCACTCACAATTATGAGAAATGCACAACTTATGGAGGAACGCTCACTATATTGGCCTTCTAAATTTTTCACCCATTTCGGCAATTGGTGCCAATGGGGGAGAAGTTTGGAGGGTTTAAGGGAATTGCTTTTGTTGGTTCTTAAGCATTTGCCTTTCATGCCTTGCATTTGTTGCTTTGCATGGTTGAATATTTAGAGGATACTCCGCTAGGCTTTAATTGCCGGTATATGCAATGAAATTCAAGTTCATTCACACATGCATATATTATGGGGGAGTTTGTTCTAAATATTCAACTTGGGTTGTTCGCTAAATTCCATATTTAAACCCTCTCAAAGAGATTGTCATCAATTACCAAAATGGGGGAGATTGAAAGAACATGTCCATTGCCCATGTGTGGTTTTGGTAATTGATGACAATCCCTATGGACTAATGGTTGCATTGAGAATCAATCTTAGGTGAAGTCCATAGCCATGATGGTCTCAAGGTTGCGAGATGGAGAAGATCGAGTACAATGAAAGAGACGGTGTCGAAGAGACGAAGACCGTGTTGAAGATGAAGAGAAGACGGCATTGAATGGATGAAGACGGTGGCGTGCGTACAAGATGGAAGAAGACGGTGGCGTGTATGTTGGAGGAAGACGGTGGCATGTACAATCATGAAGAGGATGAAGACGGAGCTTGCCGACTCGAGAAGAACGCGCAAGGACTAGGTTTGTGCTCGATAGGATAGTGAGTCGCATCATCGGAGAGAGCTCAAACCTTGCATGCATTGCATCGTGTTCTTGGTTCTTCTTGGTTCTTATGCATGAAACGGATTTCGGTTGCATCGCATGTTGCATGTGCGAGGGTGATGATTTTCCCGATATACCGTATTGAGAGGTTACACCTCTATGACCATGAGAAAATCATCACTCACTCTTTTCCATGATTTCATCATGTGAGAAGGTAGCTCTTGTCGCCCTCTTTCCAACGAAATTGGTTCATGTCATTCGATCTTCTAGCTCAAGATATTAGTTTCCATATGCATCTATTTGAAAAAGAAAAAGCGTTTTTGAGCCGGCCAGTGCCACAGCGTCGCGTCTGCATTAACTTCACACAGCCCGTCGAACTTCTTGGTTAAGCGTGCAGACGTGCCGGGCAGTGAATACCGCAAAGAGCGTGCGGGCCGGTACTACGGCCCATCTCTTTCCTTTTTCTTTTACGTCTTTTCCTTCCCATGCGTGAGCCGCGCGACCCACGCCACTCGCCCAGCCAAGCCGCCCTCTTGCCTCCGCTCTTAGGCGGCGCCCGCTGGGCCGCCCAGCCCCACCATTGCCCACCACACCTTCGGCCTTGACCTTGAGCGCCCTTTCCTTCGCGCCGGCCGCATTGCTTCAGCATGCTTCTTCGCCAAAGACGCGCCCTCCGCTCGTCGCTCGGCGAAGGCAGCGATCGTTGACCGTGCTCCCGCAGATCCCCGCGCCGCGGCCTTTCGCTCTAAAGAGAGCGTCCTCTCCCTTCCTTAAATCTGTTGTGGCGACCCGACACTTCTTGTTGCTTGCCATGTAGCGCATGCGACGGCGACACGCCCCTGGCTGCTCTCCGCCATCTTTGCATCTGGTCTCTCTCTCTCGCGTTCGATTTGCTTCAGATTTTCAGCGGTAGTACGCTCGAGTCAGCCGTGCGGTTTGGCGTTTTTCAGATCGCTTTTGGAAAAAGCAGTAGTACCCTTCCTACCTGCAGCGGTGAAAATCTTGCACAGAGCGCAGGCATCGACGTTTTCCAGCCCCAACAGCTATATTTTGGAGCCCCTATTTATACCTCTCTTCCACCTCCGACCCAACTACCCTTTCTCCTCCACTCTCTCTCCTCCATTGTTGACCTTGAGTTGTTTGATCCTCCTCTTGATCCCCCCACTACTTGTTGCATATTTTTGGGGGAAAGGAGAGAGGAGATCTAGATCTAGAGCTTCACCAATTGAATCCCTCTCCAAGTGAGGGGATCTTGCTAGATCTAGATCTTGGAGTTTCTTGGTGTTTCTCCACTCTTTGTTCTTCCTCCCTTATTCCCCCAATAGCTTGTGTAGCTTTGTTGGAATTTGGGAGAGAAGAACTTGGGCATCTTAGTGGTGTTCTTAGCCATTGCATTAGGTGCATCGGTTTGGGTTCTCTCCGGGGTTTCGATCTCGTAGAGGGCATGTTACCTTAGTGGTGTTGTTGCCTTAGTGGCCTTGTTACCTTAGTGGTGTTCTTGCCTTAGTGGTGTGTTTCCTTGGTGGAGTTGGTTTCCTTGGTGGAGTGTGTTAGCCTCTTGTGGCGCATTAGCATCCTTGGTGGAGTTGGTTTCCTTGGTGGAGTGTGTTAGCCTCTTGTGGCGCATTAGCATCTTGGTGGCTTGGTGGTGTGTGGTGCCTCTTGTGGCCGTGTACTTGAGAGCCTCCGTGCCTCAAGCTTGATACTTGGGAGTTTGCCCAAGCTTGTACGGGTTCGGTGACCACCCTCAAGGGTCCCTTAGTGGATCGAGGCGTTCCTCCTTGGAGGAAGGGCTCGAGGAGAATACGGTGGCCCTAGTTGGCTTCTTGGAGTGCCTCGTGCCTCCACACCGCTCCAACGGAGACGTAGCACCCTTGGGTGTGAACTTCGGGATACATCGTCGTCTCCTCGTGCACCGGTTACTTCTCAACCCGAGCTCCTTTACCTATGCGCTTTACATTGTGATATCTATCTTGCTTGATGTGCTATACCTATCTTGTTATCACCTTGTTGCTCATCATGCTAGCATAGGTTGTTGGAGCACTTAGGCAAACTCCTAGTTGATAGGCCTTGAGCTAAACTAGTAAACACATGTGTAGTTTTATTCCGCCTAGTTTAGCTCTCAAGTAGAAGTTTTTATACACCGCCTATTCACCCCCCATCTAGGCGTAAAGAGCTTGAGCCCGGGCAAGAAGAAACGAAAGTACATGGCGAAGGAAACTAACCCGGTGAGCACAGCACGGACGCGTTTTGGCGGCGGCAGCAATGACAGCCCACCACTTGGTTTCTGGAACCGTCTCTCGAAATTTCGAGCCGGCGTTTTTTCTCCGCGTACTTGACCGCCGACGACCTGAATTTTGAAGACATTGCTGGAGGAGAGAGCGACGAACAAATGTTTGTTAGGTGGAGAGAGGAAGAAAGTGAATGGAACGAGAGAGTTTAGCGTTTTGCCCTTATAGTCATAGTCGCTAGCCGAACGGGTTTCTTTGACTTTAACTGTCCGCATATGGCGGGCCTACAGGCGTCTCCTCGACTCTCTTGGAGCAATCGTGTCCGTCCATCCGAAATGGTGATATAAATTTAGGGTGCGATTTGTGGACTGATGAGAACTTAACCTCGTTCTCAAACAGTTGATGTCTTTAAATAAATCTCAGTTGCAGTACTTGCGTCCGTGTACTGCTTGTTTCAGCTGTTTTGGTGAAGGAGACATGCATCACCCTTTTTGGTGATATATCTAGTCGTCATGTAGCCCTCTACCATGTACTATTTTTGCTATGAATATATGTGGTATTGATTGTCAAAAAAAAAACCCCAAGATCCTGAAAAACTGTTGGTCTATCCCGAGAAACGAGGAGGTTTAAGGAAACGAGGAGTCCAGCGCGTGCGGAAGGTGCTTTAATCGTGCGAGCATGCAGGGGCAAAATGAGGAAACTAGCGATTACTTTCTCTCCTGCCAGTCTTATACCTTAATAAATGGGCAAACTGAGCACGTTGTAGCTAATCCTTTTATTAATTAAGCAGCTATATTAGTCAATAAGATAGCCTTATGTTTTTCCTCAGTTTTCCCCAAGCCCTTATTTGAAACCCGCAGAAGGAGCTCAGACGGGAGGATTCCCGTTTAGTTGACCGTTCCGTGCTGACGTGTGGGGCTGCGTCGTGTGGGGTCGCGTCGCGTGGGGCTAGTAGAAAGGGACCGCGTGGGACAGGACGAGACCGCGTTTGGTTGTACGTGAGCAGGAGCTTTTGTCTCTCTCGGCCCAAATTGGCATTTTTAAGAGCACCTTTTCCCCTCTTTCTCTCTCTGTCTTTTTCACCAAATTAGTATCAAATCTAGAGAAGCTTCATTTATGTCTTTCTTCAATTATTTGTGCCTTTTGGCCCTCGTTGTTTGCCCAATATGGCAGCAAATCTAGTACTCCCTCTGGTCCATATGTATGTAGTTAAATCTAGAAGCAAATCTCCAGGGTAATGTACGACAAATTCACAGTCATAGTAAATCGAGAAAACAAAGTAGGGCCAACAAAATATAGTAGAATAGGGATAGATAATAGGGATCCCTCCCTAGATAATAAGCTGCATACACAGCAGCCAACATAGTAACAGGTTCGAGGTTCTTCACAACACCATCATACTAACAACATAACAACAAGGGATCCCTAGCTAACAACAAAATAGAAGCTGCTTTGCAGCAGCAGCAGCACACGTCCAGGACTCCGCCTACCCCATCTGGAAGGTATGATGCTGCGTGCGGCCAAGTTTCGATGTGATCGGGTTATCGAACCCATTTAGGGTAAGAAACACGTGAAGGTTGTTGGTGGAGGAGGGTAGTGCGGCGCGCAACACCAGTGATTTCGGCGCCAACGTGGAACCTACACAACACAATCAAAATACTTTTGCCCCAACGTAAAAGTGAGGTTGTCAATCTCTCCGCCAGCTTGCTGAAAACAAAGGATTAACCGTATTGAGTGGAAAATGGTGTTTGTTTGCAAAGAAAAGTAAACAATAGAATGTATTCAGATGTAAAAAGAATGGACCGGGTCCACGAGTTCACTAGAGGTGTCTCTCCAATAAGATAACTAACATGCTGGGTGAACAAATTACGGGCGGGCAATTGACAAATAAAGATTCAGTACATATCAATGATGATTACTATGTGATTTAATCAGGGGCATTACGACAAAGTACATAGACCGCTATCCAGCAGGCATCTATGCCTAAATAATCCACCTTCAGGTTATCATCCGAACCCCTTCCGGTATTAAGTTGTAAACAACAGATAATTGCATTAAGTATGGTGTAATGTAATCAACACAAATATCCTTAGATAAAGCATCAATGTTTTATCCCTAGTAGCAACAACACATCCACAACCTTAGAACTTTCTGTCACTGTCCCAGATTCAATGGAGGCATGAACCCACTATCGACCATAAATACTCCCTCTTGGAGTTACAAGTATCAACTTGGCCAGAGCCTCTACTAGCAACGGAGAGCATGTAAGAACATAAACAACACATATATGATAGATTGATAATCAACTTAACATAATATTCTATATTCATCGGATCCCGCCAAACACAACATGTAGCATTACAAATAGATGATCTTGATCATGTTAGGCAGCTCACAAGATCTATAACAATGATAGCACAAGCGGAGAAGACAACCATCTAGCTACTGCTATGGACCCATGGTCCAGGGATGAACTACAACGCATCAATCGAGGAGCGGGCATGATGATGTAGAGCCCCTCCGGTGATGATTCCCCTCTCCGGCAGGGTGCGGGAGCGACCTCCTGAATCCCCCGAGATGGGATTCGCGACGGTGGCGTCTCTGGAAGGTTTTCCATATCGTGGCTCTCGGTACATGGGTTCGTGACGAAGGCTATTTGTAGGCGGAAGGGTAGGTCAAGTGGCGGCAGGGCCCCAGACCACAGGGCCGCGTGGCCAGGGCCTGGGCAACGCCGCCACAGTGTGCAGCTTTCGTGGCCCCACTTAAATCTCCCTTTAGGTCAGCCACGGAAAACACCGTGTAAAAATAGGCCCTGGGCGTTGATTTAATCCAATTACGAGAATATTTCCTTACGAGTTCTGAAACCAAAAACAGCTGAAAACAGCGCGCTTCGGCATCTTATTAATAGGTTAGTGCGGAAAATGTATAATAATGCGTAAGTATGTATAAACGTTCAAGTATTAAGCAATAAAAGTAGCATTGAACATAAGTATAGATACGTTTGAGACGTATCAAACATCCACAAGCTTAGTTCCTACTCGCCCTCGAGTAGGTAAACGACAAAGATAATTTCTGAAGTGGCATGCTACCAACATAATCTTGATCAACATTATTGTAAAGCATGAGATGAATGGAGTGATCTGAACAAAAGATTGCTAACAAAGATAATGACTAAACAAATGAATCATATAGCAAAAAACTTTTCATGAATAGTACTTTCAAACAAGTATCAATAAGAGTTGCATAAGAGCTAACTCATAAGCAATAAATTCTAAGTAGAATGCATTGAAGCAACACAAAGGATGATTAAGTTTCAGCGAATGCTTTCAACTTGTAACATGTATATCTCATGGATATTTGTCAACATAGAGTAATATAACAAGTACAATAAGTAAACATGTAAGAATCAATGCACACAGTTAACACAAGTGTTTGCTTCTAAGATAGAAAGAAGTGGGTAAACTGACTCAACATAAAGTAAAAGAATGGCCCTTCGCAGAGGGAAGCATGGATTACTATTTTGTGCTAGAGCTTTTGTTTTGAAAACATAGAAACAATTTTGTCAACGGTAGTAATAATTCATATGTGCTATGCAACTTCCTACAAGTTGCATGTCTCATGCATAGAGTACTAATAGTGCTCGCACCTTGTCCTAATCAGCTCGGATAACACGGATTATCATCACATGACATATGTTTCAACCAATTGTCACAAAGGGGTACCTCTATGCCGCTTGGACAAGTGTCTAAGGAGAAAGCACGCATTGGATTTCTCGCTTTTGATTATTCTCAACTTAGACATCCATACCAGGACAACATAGACAACAGATAATGGACTCCTCTTTTTAATGCTTAAGCATTCAACAATAGTTAATATTCTCATAAGAGATTGAGGTTGTATGTCCAAACTAAAACTTCCACCATGATACATGGCTTTAGTTAGCGGCCCAATGTTCTTCTCTAACATATGCATACTCAAACCATTTGATCATGAAGTCCACTACTTCAGACAAGACGAACATGCATAGCATCTCACATGATATCCAACAAAGATAAAGTTGATGGCGTCCCCAGAAACATGGTTACCGCTCTCAACAAGCAACTTATAAGAATTAAGACACATAACTACATATTCATCACCACAATAGTTTTTAAGCTATTTGTCCCATGAGCTATATATTGTAAAGGTAGAGGAATGAAATTTAAAGGTAGCACTCAAGTAATTTACTTTGGAATGGCAGAAAAATACCACATAGTAGGTAGATATGGTGGACACAAATGGCATGGGTTTTGGCTCAAGGTGTTTGGATGCATGAGAAGCATTCCCTCTCAGTACAAGGTTTGGGCTAGCAAGGTTGTTTGAAGCAAACACAAGTATGAACAGGTACAGCAAAACTCACACAAGAACATATTGCAAGCATTATAAGGCTCTACACTGTCTTCCTTGTTGTTCAAACACTTTACCCAAAAAATATGAGCCAGGGAGACCAATCATGCAAACCAAATTAAACAAGCTCTACAATAGTTCTTCATTAATGATTAAACTACATGATGCAAGAGCTTAAGCATGATCTATGAGAGCTCAAACAATTGCCAAATTGCCAAACCATATGCAGCATTTTGATTCCACCAAATAGCAATCAACGAAGCAATTTTCAGCCTTCACCATGAACATTAAAGCACAACTAAGAACACAAGTGTTCCATATGAAAAAGCGGAGCGTAATATCTCCAATATAAGAATGGCGGGATCCAACTTTATTCAAAACAAAACAAAAATAAAAGCAAACCGACGCTCCAAGTAAAGAACATAAGAATGTGATGGAATAAAAATATAGTTTCACTAGAAGTGACCTGATAATGTTGTCGATGAAGAAGGGGATGCCTTGGGCATCCCCAAGCAAATAACTGAGTCTTCTTAAAATATCTTGAGATGAACCAGGGGCATGTACTGAGCTTAGACCTTTCACTCTTCTTGATCATAGTATATCATCATCTTCTCTTGACCCTTAAACTTCCTTCACACAAACTTCAAGCAAACTCATTAGAGGGTTAGTGTATAACCAAAATTCACACATTCAGAGGTGACACAATCATTCTTAACACTTCTGGACATTGCAGAAAGCTTCTGAAAGTTAATGGAACAAAGAAACTCATTCAACATAGCAAAAGCGGCAATACGAAATAAAAGACAGAATCTGTCAAAAACAGAACAGTCCGTAGATGAATCTGGCAGGAACACTGCTTGCTCAAATGAAAAACTCAAAAGTAATAAAAGTGCGTACATATCACGAGGATCATGTATTATATTTTCAGATTTTTTCGATTTTTTTACAGAGTGCCCAGATTTGTGACAGACAGCAATGCTGTTCCTGCGCAGCGATCCCAAATATAGCATCAACTTTAACATAAAAACTTTACTTGGCAAAAACATGATAAGGATAGGTTGCTACAGTAGTAAACAACTTCCAGACTCAACAATACAGTAAATAAAATGAAACTTGGGTTATCTCCCAAGAAGTGCTTTATTTAACGCCTTTCGACAGCGCGAAAGTGCAAATCAAGTAACATCAAAAGATGAAGCATCAACATTATCTCCAGGGGTGTTGGAAGTTTCTTCCACAATGCATGTTATCTTATCTATGTAAGTTTCAGAGGCCCCCTTTTCATTACTCTTAGGCTTGCTATTCTCATCAAACAAATTTTCAGGAACAAGCCAAGCATAGTTATTTTCCAAAGCTTCATACATCCCTAGGAGCTTACTAGGTATTGGCGCCTTAATTTCTCTACCATCATTAACATTATTAGTATACTTAATTCTATCCATATCCATCTTTTTAAGGATACTAGCAAAGTTGGTGTAAGAACCAAGCATTTTATATTTAGTAAAGACTTTTCTAGCCTCTCTTGCTACACCACCAAATTCTTTTAGAAGAGTTTCTAAGACAAAATCTTTCTTTTCTCCTTCCTCCATATCAGAGAGTGTAAGAAACATATGCTGAATTATAGGATTGAGATTAACAAATTTAATTTCCAACATGTGTACTAAAGAAGCAACAATTTCATAAGTAGGAGCAAGTTCTACCAAGTGTCTATCTTCAAAATCTTTAACTATACTAACATGAGTGAAAAAATCTTCTATATTATCTCTTCCAATTATAGACCCTCGGCCTACCGGTATGTCTTTTAGAGCGTACTTAGGAGGAAACATGATGAAGTAAACAAAAAGTAAACTAAACAAGTAAAGTAGAGACAAGTAACTAATTTTTGTGTGTTTTTGATATAGAAGCTAGTAAATAAGACAATAAGTAAAGCAACTAATTTTTTGTGTTTTTAATATGAAGCAAACAAGACATAAATAAAATAAAGTAAAACAAGACAAACAAAGTAAATAGATTGGAAGTGGAGACTCCTTGCGGCGTGTCTTGATCTCCCCGGCAGCGGCGCCGAGAAATTTATGTGATGCGCGTAGATGTACACGTCCGTTAGGAACCCCCAGAGGAAGGTATGATGCGCACAGCAGCAAGTTTCCCTCAGTATGAAACCAAAGGTTATCGCGAACATTAGGAGCCAAGCACGTGAAGGAGTTGTTGGTGGAGGAATGTGAATCTTGTTACTTAACACAGTGAAACAGGCGCCAGCGTGGAACTGCACAACACAATCAAGTACTGCCCCAAGCATGTGATGGTTGTCAATCTCACCGGCTTGCTGAAAACAAAGGATTAAGTGTATCGAGTGGAAAATGGTGTTTGTTTGCAAAGAACAGTAAAAACAGTAGAATGCAGTAGAATAGGTATGCCATACCGGATGGTCTCACCCTTCAAGATACCGGTTTAATGTTCTTGCCGGAAGCAGAAGATAGAGTTTGGCTAAGTAAGGCTAAGCCGGTATCCCAAGAGGTATCTAGGAACGAAGAAGGTACCGGCGCACCGGAAAAGGAGCATCGGCTAGTGGTGAAAATTCATCAAGGAGCTAAAGGACAAAAAAGGATGAAATTGCTTAAATGAAACACTAAGCGAAATTTAGGAAGCGAAAGAAGGAGGATGACGGTCGGCCGGGCGTCAGCCTCCATGTTCAAAGACGGCGTCATCTATGATAAAGTAGCTTTATAAAGTATCTTTGTAAAGTAGTTTGTCTAGTCAAAGATCCCATTAGGGTTTCTTGTTCTGTAAGCCACCCTCTCCCCTATATAAGGAGAGGGGGCAACCTCTTTCATACGCGCCCGATCCAGTGAAGAGAGAAAAACCTGTAACCTGTCTTGAGATCAATGAACATGGTGATCTAGAGCGAGTTCATCCTTGTGTCTTTCTTCTTCTACCTCTGGCCTTGGCCAAGTTCTTGAGGAAAGCATCCGGAAGTTCATCCATCTAGTCACAAACCCTCCCCCGAATCCTCTAGCGTCCATTCGGCCCCAAGATAAGCCATCCTATGGCATCTGTCCGTTCACCACGACGACAGTTGGCGCCCACCGTGGGGCATGAAGTGGCGCTTGCTGGAGTTCATATTCGGGCGGGCATCCTCGACATCAACGGCGAGCGCACGGTGTCCGCGCTCGTGCAACGCATCTACAACATGGACTTCATCAACGATAACGCTGGCTGCTTCGCCAACGGCGGCAAGTTCCCGCAGAACGGCCGCACCATCGAGTTCGGCAGCATCCGCGTCTACCTCGGCACCGTCCCTGTGCGCCAGCGCCTCTCGCCGGTGCTGGTGGCGCCGGATCCGCCAAGATGGCTGTGTGCTGGCCGCGCCGCCGGCAGCGTGGAGGTCATGATGGCTGGTGCGGTCAACACCGGCAAGGGTGTGGAGTGATACGTCTCCAACGTATCGATAATTTCTTATGTTCCATGCTACTTTATTGATGATACCTACATGTTTTATGCACATTATGTCATATTTATGCATTTTACGGAACTAACCTATTAACAAGATACCCGAAGAGCAGTTCTTTGTTTTTTACCTTGTTTTGGTTTCGAAATCTAGTAAGAAATATTCTCGAGGTGGGCCAAACTTTTGCTTGGTCCTATTTTTGCCTGAAGCTTCAGAAGACCGGGCCCTGCGAAGTGGGGCCACGAGGCGGCCAGAGGCTAGGCCGGCGCGGCCCAGGCCCTGGCAGCGCCGACCTAGCCCCTGGGCCCCTCGTGTGGCCCCTCGCGTTGACCTTCAGCCTACTTAAAGCTCGTGTGAGCCCCCATCTGAGAGCACGATGCGGAAAACCTTACGAGAGACGCCGCGCCGTCCATCTCGGGGATACAGGAGATCGCCTCCGGCACTGCCGGGGAGGGGATTCATCTCCCGGAGGACTCTTCATCGCCATGATCGCCTCCAGGAGTGATGAGTGAGTAGTTCACCCTGGACCATGGGTCCATAGCAGTAGCTAGAGATGGTCGTCTTCTCCTTGTTGTGCTTCATTGTTAGATCTTGTGAGCTGCCTAGCATGATCAAGATCATCTATATGTAATTCTATATGTTGTGTTTGTCGGGATCGATGGATAGAGAGTACTATGATTATGGTGATTATCAATCTATTGTTCATGTGTTGTTTATGATCTTGCATGCTCTCCGTTATTAGTAGAGGCTCTGGCCAGGTTGATACTTTCCACGAGGGAGTAATTATGCTCGATAGTGGGTTCATGCCTTCATTGATACCTGGGAGTGTCAGAAAGTTCTAAGGTTGTGATGTGCTGTTGCCACGAGGGATAAAACATTGATGCTATGTCTAAGGATAGTTATTGATTACATTACGCACAATACTTAATGCAATTGTC
>JAUUTY010001139.1:0-89327 GCA_030979885.1 Lolium multiflorum
TGCATTGCCAGTCACACTAATAAAGTGCTATGAAGTTTAAGTGGATACTGTAGGCTCGTCAAAATGTTTATGGAGTACTAGAGGAAAATCAATAAACACGCATGAAGAACTTCCACAGAATGCACAGTAGAACTTAGAAGAAGGCAATAAGTGCAACAGAAACACGCGATACAGGGACATAAGGCAACACAGACAATATGTACATGTCAAAAGTACAATGCAAAAGATATACATGACAAAACTCACCAAAACCGACAATGGTTATTTTTGCCAATGCATGTTCCAAGCCAAACACAGTGATGATCAAACTGAAGGACACACTTATCACAATCATGGCAGTGTCTGGTACGAGGTGGCTGTAAAAGTGTAATGTAGAAAAAACAACTTAGACAATTAGGAACAGCTTTACATAGAAATAGGTTGGAGGGTACGATAACTCAAATCAGTGCGGCAGAGAAATTTGGGTAGAACAATTCTGTAGTAATATATGAGGCAGTAGTATTTGATTTCGTAAATTTCAAAGTTGCATGATCCTAGTTATAGGAATTGGCAACCCCAACGGAGCATCAAGGACTCCCTTCATCAATAAATGAATGTCTCAACTTAGTCAAAATATGCATGTATCTAGACATGTTTTAGCGTGTAGATACATGCAAATTTAGACAAAGTTGAGACATCCTTTTGTGGACGGAGGAAGTACTAAAAGATACAATGAATCATATCAAGAAAGATAAAGATCCACATTATCTTGAGACTTGAGGCACCTCAATGGTTCTTTGATTGCCAATAATGAAACAGTTTAAAGAAAGGATATGAAAGAAAGGCTGCAAATAGACTAATTTAAGTATATCCCTGAATATAACCAACTATTGTCCCAGCTTCTGAATTCAAGTACTTTGCAATTCTTAAACATTGTTGTAAGGAGTTTTATATACTGAAACTTGATGAAGTTTCAGCATGTTGATTTTAAACAATGAACGTCAAGAACATTTTGCATATCGTAACAATAGAAGCTTCAACACCATGAACTTGGAAATAAAACAAAACCTGAATAATTTTGCAGTATGCGCATGTCCAATCCCTATATAAAAAAGAATAGGAGAATATTCAATTACATAACAGTGGGCAAACATAAGAAAATTACTACTGCAAATAGCCAAAAAAAAACAAATCCCTTGAGCTTTACCTGTTGCTTGATCCAGGAGGATAAAGATCCACAACATGATGCAGCCATGACGATGAAGAAGAGACTGGGCTAAGTTTCTCTAATTGAGGCCGGTTCGTGGGAGACTTTAAGCTTCCATGTTTTGAACTGGATTGTCTTTTCTTAATCATCAAAAACACACACACAAGAAAGTATAAGAATCAGCGTATACGTCTTACAAGTTATCAACACTTTGATGCTATCGAGATTATGACATTACTTTGAAAGGGTGGCAGTATTGACGAAGGTAGCATGCATCCTACCACCAGCTTGCATTACATCAATAACATACCTGACAGCGCAGGAGCCCCAGAGAGCACGAAGTCAGTCATGTACCAGATTCGGTAAAAATGAGTACGAGAACAGATTCGATGAGGCTATTCCATACCCTGGAGATGAGCCAGCAGTGTAGAAGTATTGGACTAAGGTGACCAGAACAAGCACTCCATACACCCCAATATACCTGTAATCAAATGATTCCAAATAGACCCTCAACCAAAAAGGAAAGAATAGACCGCTTCTATAGGAATACTGCTTAGTCATCATAGTGTAATATGAGCAGAATCATGGCGTAACATATTTCCATACTGATTATAAGTTCTGGAGTCCAAATAAGATTGAGAACTGTGATCCTTATACGCTACAAGTGGAATGTCAAGCAGAAACGGCACTAGCGCAAACTACCAAATACCGCACTAGTGGAAAGGCAGCCTTAACTCTACGTGATTTGTGCTCCATAACTGGTCTTACGCAGACGACTGGCACACGAGCACCCCAAAAAGCTACTTTTGTCAAAGTATATGGTTTTCTAACAAACAATAAAACAAGGGAAACGATAATTTCAGCGACACCTATAGCTGGAACCATGCTACAACGCGTCATAGAAATCTACAGGGAATCTCAAATTTGTACTCCGAGAAAGCAAAAAATGCAAAAAATTAAACTTGGTGGGCAAAATCAGGAGGGAATTGTACCACGGCTCCTCGTGGATCCGCCTATCGAGGGTCGAATCGAGCATGAAGACGGCGCCGACGAACAGGACGTGCATCAGGAGCACCATAGCCCTCAAGCTGAGGGGCGACCTCCTCGCTGCGAAAGAGGAAACCCCCAAAACGCCAGATCAGGAACCGACGCGGAGGATGAGCCCCAGGGCCAAATCGAGCTGTAGGCGAATCGAAAAGAGAGAGAGAGAGAGAGAGAGAGAGAGAGAGAGGGAGCGTACTCCGATCGGAGAGGCGGACGCCGGGCTCGGTGGCGGAGGAGGACGCCATTGAGGCCGCCGCCGTGGTCGCATCCGCCGGCGAGGATGGTTGAGCAGGAGTGAGGAGGGCTACCGGCGTCGCGACTTGGCCTTCCGGTCGGAGACGGTAGAAGAAGGGGGTCCGTTAGGGTGGGGCCCATGTGTCAGACGAGGCTATATTGTGGTTGTCTTATCGAAGTGGATGGGGCCCAGCTGGAAGTGAGGAAGGGACAAGGAGGTGTAGTTGGAAAAATATACCAAGAAGTCTACATGTACACTTATTTGTGGATTTCTTAGAAGGCTAGATGTGCACTTATTTGTGGACGGAGGGAGTAACTCAACACCACACTCACACCACACACACGCACACCACTAGTGCACAAGCTAGACTCTAGAACTATACACACAGCACACATAATTTGGGTGTCCCTAGGAGCTAGTAGTTGTGGCACATATGTGTGGAGGCGGTAGTTGCATTCAACACATGAGTGATACACCACATAATTATGGGTGTGACTAGTTCTTGTAACTACTAATGACCTAATCAAAATTCAGATGCAACTCATGTTGTAATTTATAGATCATGAAATAAATCAAAAAAGTACGAAAGTATTTTTTCTAGTTGCAACTGAAAACAACCCAACGTGTAATTAAAAATCTTAGGTACAACCCAAACTTGCAACTCAAGTGCATAAATCACGAAGTAAAATTAACAATGATGGACGCAATACTGATGATCAGATGGTCTGGGACATTGCCTCGGAAGATAGGGAGGCGGGAATCTTGTGTATTGATTACACGGAGGATGCTCAGGACAGCCCTACCATTAACTATTGTATCTTTCCTCGCAATAAAGGGGGAAACCTTGCGGTGGAGAGCGACACTTGACCCCATTTGGCCTTGGTCCCTTGTCCACGACATCGATCATCGTACGCGAGAAAGGAAGCGAAGAGAGTTGGATCGGCATTTATCAAAATCGTACATTGATTGAAGAAATGGTTTCACACCTACTAGAAAGATATGGAGAGAAGATATTCAGCTCTATCATCTCACACATATGCTTTGATCCGTTGCGCAACAGAGGTAGAGGTGTGCAAAAATGATATATCATAGGGAAACCGTTTAAACCAGCCAGTAAGAGATAGCTTATTTCCCTTCACAAACGTAAACTATATTCGGTTTAGTACAAAGCATTTTTCTAGTTGCAACTGAAAACAACCCAGCGTGTAACTAAAATATCTTAGGTACAACCCAAACTTGCAACTCAAGTGCATAAATCACGAAGTAAAATTAACAATGATGGGCCTTAATAGTGATGATGGGATAATTCTGGGACATTGCCTCGGAAGATAAGGAGCAGAATCTTGTGTATCGATTCCGGAGGTGAGGCAGGCCCTACCATTAACTATTGTATCTTTCCTCGCAATAAGGAAACCTTACCTTTGGAGAAGCGACACTTCAACTACATTTACCATTGTGGTCCCTTGTCTGACATCGATCATCATTACGCCAAGGAGCAAAGAGAGTTAGATCAGTATTTATCAAAATCGTACATTGAGTTGTTGAAGAAATGGTTCACACCTACTAAAAGGATATGGAGAAGATATTCCCGCTCTATCATCTCGACATATGCTTTGATCTGTTGCGCAACACATGTAGGGGGGGTGCAAAAGTGACATCATAGGGAGACCGTTTAGACATGCTAGTAAGAGATAGTTTGTTTCCCTTCACAAACATAAACTGTATTTTCGATTTAGTACAAAACTTTAAACCAAGATGAAACCGGTGAAACTGTTTTTGCCCACACAGTAAGGGCCATGGGGCTGATTTAAGTATGGAACTTGTGCGCTCGGCTAGGTGTAATCGTTTGCACCACCCGATGACTGGGACATGGCGCATATGGTTAGAGATGATTGACACTTGTTCAATGAGGCACTTAGGCAGACATGTTTACATGTCAGTAGGTCCGAGCTAATTAACTACTCCCTCCGTTCCTATTTAATCGACGCGGGGAGAGAAGGCTAATGAATAGATTCACGTCAATTAAATCCGGACGGAGTAGTAGGTCCGAGCTAACGTGAACAACTCCTTTTTTTAGGAGGCTAATGTGAACAGCTGAACATGGGACAAGACCAACTCGGCTGAGTGGGGCAAACCCAGATCCGCAACGATGTATATAATCGGTGGGACTCTCGAACTGTAGCCTGTATAGTAAGAGGACTAGGTAGTATTATTATCTAGGCCCATATCATCCTCTTTAAAAAAGTTAGGCCCAACTCAAGGATTTGTACGTGTTATAGATATGAAACCATTTTGCATACTCTCTCGGATAATACGGTGAACACTTCAAGTAAACTTTTTTTTTTTTTTGGAAAAACATGATCCTATTGTGGGGGGGCTCCTATACGTCGCTTCAAACGCACATACGCAATTCCTATACACCGGCAATTCGTCGTTCTTGCGCGGTATGAGCTGGCACAGTCGACCGATTCGCGGTTTACTTCCGTTTTCTCTTTCTTTTTTGGTTTTTTTCTTTCCTTTTAATTTTTTCTTTTATGTTTCTTTTTTCTCTTTTGTTTCTTTCTCTTTTTTGAGATTCGAAAATATTCAAAAAAAATGGTGACATTTTGAAAAATATTCACATTCAAAAAATGTTCATATTTTAAAAATGGTTCAAAAAAATGTTCAAATCTCAAAAAATGTTCAATCCAAAAAATGTTCACAGTTCAAAAATAGTTAATCTCATAAAATGTTCAAAATGTAAAAAAATTCAATCTAAAAAATGTTCAAATTTCAAAATGTTTAATTTTTAAAAATGTTATTTTTTAAAATAATCGCATTTTTAAAATTTTCACATTGTAAAAAAATGTTCATTTGTTTTCAAAAATATACATACTTTAAAAAGAAAAAAAGATAAATAAAAAGTTAACTACCTATCTTGTTGGGCCGCGGCCAGAGCCTACGGGGAACGCCTGGGTAGGCGGTAGCACAGAGCTGCCGCGCGGTCAGTGCATAGGAGCGCCCGCACCCGCAAGTCGCCTTATATGGGCTGGAGCATTAGACGCTTTCCTCCTCCTTCGGTGATCCAGTTCGCGTGTCTCGCAATATACGCATTTTAAATATCTAAACATTTATACACCTGAACATTTTTAAATTTTAATGAACTTTTTAAAATCTGAAGATTTTTTAAAAACTAATTTTTATAAATCAGAAACATTTTGAACTGAACACTTTTTAAAATATGAACATTTTCTTCAAATCTGGACACTTTTAAAATTCTAAATATTTTCAAATTCTGAACATTTTTTTAATCTAAAATAATTTTTAAATATGAAAATTTTCAAAAAAAATAGCCCTAAATTGCAATGATGAGTGTGAGAAGAGTTTTCAAAATCTAAACGTAAAAAAAAAGGAAATAAAAAATGACAACAAAAAAAGATAAACAAAAACCAGCTCGAAATATAAAATTTGGTGATTAAAATCCAAACAGAAAGACAATGGCTAGAAAAACCGAATAGAAACATAAACCCAAACAATAAAACCGTTAAACCAGCTAAATTGGAAAACTACACACAAAAATCGCCTTACGAAACAAAAAACCAGGCAGAGAAAACACTTGTGAAATTGGCCAAAACCGCAAAGAAGAGGAAACAGCGAAAGACATCCCGTAAGCTGGGCGAGGCCCATAAGTGTCACTAGTTAAGAGGTACACCGACGCCATCCTTATATGCGTGACAGGCGGTGTATAGGATCGCCTCCTATCCTCTATCCCCGCACATGCATCCCCTCAAGCTAAGAGAGGTGACCTTGTCTTTATTCGGTCTCTCTCCTCCTAACTTACTTAAAAACCCGACGTGGCAAATGCCAAGGAATGCTTGCCTTCGTCTTATTATACATGCCTATAAAATAATAAACATGAGATCAAACTTGTTTCGATACATTAAATCTCGATTAATGTGCCTAACATTGGTACCACACCTCGTAGCGGCGGCAATACGTGCTCCGTCGAGCCGGGCCGAGGCTTAATTCCCTTGGCATATGTGCTCCTCGACACGTTGCGATGTCTAGATCTACCATGATGTTCCATGTAAGGATCTCACTTTGGGGAACACATGTCAAGATGAAGACCCGTCGTTCGGCTGAGTCGGGATTTTCCTACAAGCGGGGGCGAGGAGAGGAGGGATGAGCGAGGCGGCGGCTAGGGTTCCGCGTGAGCCGATACGCGGACGTCTCCTTGTCTAGAACTTAAGGGCGCGTTTGGGAGGCTGGACCGAAATCCTGTACCACTGGCGCAGCCAGATGGGCGCCCCTGCGCGTCGCGAACGGGTCACTAGCCACTTTTGTCCCATCCTTTGGTAGGTTGTGTTGCACCGGCCCGAACAGAAGTGCACATTGTTTGGATGGCTGGATACGGCGCTCCATCTCTGTTCAGCCGCATCACATGTGTTTGGTTGCCATTTTGGGCACCCTCGCAACAGCTTCTCCTCACAACATTCAAATATGGTGACCTTACCATCACATAACGGCACACAAACAGCTCAAACACGATCATAAGCACAGCAGACACTTATACACAACAAACAGAGTACTTAACAGTTCCTACTCTAGCGTCAGAGTGATAAGACGCGCGTCTAAACCTGGGGGCAGACTACCTAGGTCCAAAAGCATTGTTCAACAGCCTCTACAGGCCAACATGATAGTGAGATATGCACAAACGACAGTGTTTAACAGCCTCCTAGAGGCCAGTACAACTACAGGATCAGACATAAACAGAAGCAGCGATGGAGCAGCAGCACCTTAACGGCGAGGATCAGCAAAAGGGCCCTTGCGGTGCCTCTTGCACCCTGAAGACGTCGACCTTGAAGCCGTCGTCCTGAGGGGTAAAGATGATCGTGTCGTCGGCGTGCAGGAGAAGCCTGGCGGCGAACTCGCTCCAAGACTTGATGAACTTTGACGCGGCGCTGTCCACTGGTTTGCACCTTCCTTTCCATATGACCGGCCCCCAAGTACAAACGGAGACCTTCCACGGGGGCATTGTTCTTGAGCTTGTACTTGGTGATCAGGAGCTGCATGGCGAGAGGCCACGAGTGCTAGCTCTCCACCTGCATGAAGAACGCCGGCACCCGCTGCCTGGGACCGTGCCCAGGTCAACAGGACGGCCGGCGTGAACCCTTGGCGCTGTGATCTGGTGGTGGGCTTCCATGAACGCTACGTTGGGATCACGCAGCTGCACACGGACGACATAGTCGATAGCGTCATGTATGGTCCCTTCCGAGAACACTTCCAGGAAGGGCCAGTTCTGCACAAGCACAAGCAAGCAATGTCAAGCTCAAGCGCAAGCAATGTCATGGACAAGCACAAGCATAAGCAAGCAATGCCATGGACAAGCACAAGCAAGCAATGCCATTGGAAAGCACAAGTAGAAGCAAGCAATGCCATTGCCAAGCAGAAGCACTGACATGGACAAGCACAAGCATAAGCAAGCAATGCCATTGCCAAGCAGAAGCACTGTCATGCACAAGCAGAAGCAAACAATGCCATGGACAAGCTCAAGCACTGTCAAGCCAATCATGGTGCTTGATCTTGGCACTGCCGAATGCTTGAGCTTGGCATTGCCAAGCACAAGCAATGTCTGAACAATGACAATGCCAATCTCTACAGCACTATTATGGATTTGACAATTCAAGTCCATGATGGTGCTTGACCTTGGCATTGCAAGCATAAGCACATTGCAATGAATCCTATCTACATTCACATGTACAATGTCATCTAGTCGATGTAAACAAGCGAGAAGGAGTCGATTGAAGGTACTTACGATTGGGTGGAGCGACAGCGGCCCAGTCTGAGGAGGAACAGGACGCGCCGGTTTGGTCTCGGAGGTCGCCTCAAATCGAGGGTGGAGGAGGCGGAGCCGAGGCGGGACGTGGGTCATGATGCGCGTAGATGTACACGTACATTGGGAACCCCAAGAGGAAGGTATGATGCGCCCAGCACAAGTTTTTCCTTAGAAAGAAACCAAGGTTATCGAACGTTGGAGCCAAGAAGCACGTGAAGGTTGTTGGTGGAGGAGTGTAGTGCGGTGCAACACCCCAGTGAAATCGGCGCCAACGTGGAACCTTTCTGCCCAACACAATCAAGATACTTTGCCCAACGTAACAGTGAGGTTGTCAATCTCACTGGCTTGCTAAAAACAAAGGATTAAGCGTATCGGGTGGAAGATGATTGTTTGTTTGCAGAAACAGTAAAGAACAATAATTGCGGTAGAAGATGTATTCAGATGTAAAAGAATGGACCGGGGTCCACGGTTCACTAGTGGTGTCTCAATAAGATAACTAACATGTTGGGTGAACAAAATTACCAGGTGGGCAATTGACAAATCAAGATTCAATACATATCAGTGATGATTACTATTGATTTAATCGGAGACATTACGACAAAGTACATAGACCGCTATCTGACATGCATCTATGCCTAAATAATCCACCTTGGGTTAGCATCCGCACCCCTTCGAGTATTAAGTTGTAAACAACGAGATAATTGCATTAAGTATGGTGCGTAATGTAATCAACACAAATATCCTTAGACAAAGCATGATGTTTTATCCCTAGTAGCAACGACACATCCACAACCTTAGAACCCTCTTGTCACGATCCCAGATTCAATGGGGGCATGAACACTACCGAGCATAATTACTCCCTCTTGGAGTTACAAGTATCAACTTGGCCAGAGCCTGCACTAACAGCGGAGAGCATGCAAGAACATCAATAACACATATATGATAGATTGATAATCAACTTAACATAGTATTCTAGATTCATCGGATCCCACAAAACACAACATGTAGCATTACAAATAGATGGTCTTGATCATGTTAGGCAGCTCACAAGATCTAAACAATGATAGCACATGCGGAGGAAGACAACCATCTAGCTACGCCCATGGACCCATAGTCCAAGGATGAACTACTCACGCATCAATCGGAGGCGGAGCATGATGATGTTGAGCCCCTCCGGTGATGATTCTCCTCTCCGACAGAGGGTGCCGGAGGCGTCTCCTGAATCCCCCGAGATGGGATTGGCGACGGCGGCGTCTCCCGGAGTTTCGAAGTGGCTCTCGGTACGGGGGGTTTCGCGATGAAGAGGCTATATGTAGGCGGAAGGGTAGGTCAGGGGGCGTCACGAGGGGCCCAGACCATAGGGCCGTGCGGCCAGGGCCTGGGCCGCGTCGCCCTGTGGTCTGGCCACCTCGTGGCCCCACTTCGTTATCTCTTCAGTCTTCTGGAGGCTTCGTGGAAAAATAGGACCACAGGCGTTGATTTCGTCCAATTAAGAATATTTCCTTACTAGGATTTACGAACCCAAAGCAATGACGACAGAGCGGCGCCCGGCATCTTGTTAATGAGTTAGTCTTAGGAAAATGTATAATAATGTTGTAAAGTATGTATAAAACATTCAAGTATTGTCATAAAAGTAGCATGGGACATAAGAAATTATAGATACGTTTGAGACGTATCAAGCATCCCCAAGCTTAGTTCCTACTCGTCCTCGAGCAGGTAAACGATAACACAAATAATTTCTGAAGTGACATGCTACCAACATAATCTTGATCAACATTATTGTAAAGCATATGAGATGAATGGAGTGATTCGAAGCAAAATATTGCTAACAAAGATAATGACTAAACAAATGAATCATATAGCAAAACATCATAAATAATACTTTCAAGACAAGTATCAACAGGACTTGCATAAGAGCTAACTCACAAGCAATAAATTCAAAGTAAAGCCATTGAAGCAACACAAAGGATGATTAGGTTTAGCAATTGCTTTCAACTTGTAACATATATATCTCATGGATGATTGTCAAACATAGAGTAATATAACAAGTGCAATAGTAAACATGTAAGTATCAATGCACACAGTTAACACAAGTGTTTCCTTCTAAGATAGAAAGAAGTGGGTAGGCTTGACTCAACATAAAGTAAAAGAATGGCCCATCGCAGAGGGAAGCATTGATTACTATTTTGTGCTAGAGCTTTTGTTTTGAAAACATAGAAACAATTTTGTCAACGGTAGTAATAATTCATATGTGCTATGCATAATAATTCCTACAAGTTGCAAGTCTCATGCATAGAGTACTAATAGTGCTCGCACCTTGTCCTAATCAGCTCGGAAAACACGGATTATCATCGCATGACATATGTTTCAACCAAGTGTCACGAAGGGGTACCTCTATACACTTTGTACAAGGTCTAAGGAGAATGCACGCATTGGATTTCTACTTTTGATTATTCTCAACTTAGACATCCATCCCCGGGACAACATAGACAGATAATGGACTCCTCTTTTAATGCTTAAGCATTCAACAACAAATAATATTCTCATAAGAAATTGAGGTTGTCCAAACTGCAAACTTCCACCATGATACATGGCTTTGGTTGTCGGCATGTTTTTCTCTAACATATGCATACTCAAACCATTTGATCCTGAAATCGCACTTACTTCGGACAAGGCAGACATGCATAGCAACTCACATGTTATCCAACAAAGGTAAAAGGTTGATGGCGTCCCAGAAACATGGTTACAGCTCAACAAGCAACTTATAAGAACTAAGACACCTTAACTACATATTCATCACCACAATAGTTTTTAAACTATTTGTCCCATGAGCTATGTGCAAAAGATAAAGGAATGAAATTTTAAAGGTAGCACTCAAGTAATTTACTGTGGAATGGCGAATGGCAGAAAAATGCCACATAATAGGTAGATATGGTGGACACAAATGGCATGGGTTTTGGCTCAAGGTGTTTGGATGCCCGAGAAGCATTTCCTCTCTACAAGGCTTTGGCTAAAAAGGTTGTTTGAAGCAAACACAAGTATGAACAGATACAGCAAAAACTTACACAGAACATATTGCAAGCATTATGAGGCTCTACACTGTCTTCCGTTGTTCAAACACTTTACGCGAAAATATCTAGACTTAGAGACCAATCATGCAAACCAAATTAAACAAGCTCTACGGTAGTTCTTCATTAATAGATTAAACTACATGATGCAGGAGCTTAAACATCTATGAGAGCTCAAACAATTGCCAAGTTATTCCAAACCATATGCAACATTTTTTGATTCCAACCAAATAGAATTTAGCAGCAATTGGTATCGCCATGAACATTAAAGCACAATTAAGAACTACAAGTGTTCCATATGAAAAAGCGGAAGCGTAATATCTCCAATATAAAGGATGTGGATCCAACTTTATTCAAACAAAAATAAAAGCAAACCGACGCTCCAGTAAAGAACATAATATGTGATGGAATAAAATATAGTTCACTAGAAGTGACACGATAATGTTGTCGATGAAGAAGGGGATGCCTTGAGCACTACCCAAACAAATGCGATTCTTCTTAAAATATCTGAGGATGAACACAGGGCATCCCCAAAACAGTGCTACTCTTCTTGATCATAGTATATCATCCTCTTCTCTTAACCCTTGAAAACTTCCTTCACATCAAACTTCAAGCAAACTCATTTAGAGGGGGTTAGTGCATAATTAAAAATTCACAGGTCCAGAGGTGACACAATCATTCTTAACATTTCTGGACAACAAAGCTACAGAAAGTTAATGGAACAAAGAAACTCATTCAACATAGCAAAGCGGCAATGCGAAATAAAACTAGAATCTATCAAAAAGCAGACGATCTAGTAAAGAAATGATTGCAACAGGGGTACTTAACTTTCTCAAATTGAAAAAAATCAAAGCTGAATGAAAATTCTTGGTGCATATATGAGGATCCCTCCATCAATTTTCAGATTTTTGATTTTCTCACGAGGAGATGTTTAATGTTGGTCGTATTGTGGAACAACAATCTTTATTACATTGCAACAATCCAAATCTAGCATCAGCAACATAGAAACTTTACTTGGCACAAAAACATGATAGGAGAGGTTGCCAGTAATAAACAACTTCCAAGACTCAACAATAGAGTAAATAAAATGTAACTTGGGTTATCTCCCCAGAAGTGCTTTTCTTTAACGCCTTTAGCTAGAGACAGTGCAAATCAAGTAACATCAAGAGAGGAAAACCATCAACATCATAGCTTGTTCTAATATTAGAATCAAAAGGCAACTTCATTCTCTTTCTAGGGAAGTGTTCCATACCTTTCTTGAGAGAAATTGATATCTAATATTACCTTCCTTCATATCAATAACAGCACCAACGATTCGAAGAAAAGGTCTTCCCAACACAATAGGACAAGATGCATTGCATTCAATATCCAAGACAACAAAATCAACGAGGACAAGTTGTTAACCATGATACGAACATTATCAATCCTCCCCAAAGGTTTCTTTTCAACAGCTAGATTAACATCCAAATAACAATTCTTCAACGGTGGCAAGTCAAGCATATCATAGGCTTTCTTAAACATAGATACTTGCACCAAGATCACATAAAACATTACAATCAATGAATTTCATCATAATGATGGGCTCCCAACCATCTTCTAACTTCCTAGGAATGGATTCTAGTTTTAATTTCTCTTCCCTAGCTTTAATGAGAGCATTTGTAATATGTTTTGTAAGGCTAAATTTATAGCACTGGCTGAGACTGTAAGTTTTTGTAGAACTTTATAACTTCAAAAATATGACAATTACCAAAATCTAAACCATTATGTTCTCCAGCAATCATTGTCATAATATTTTGAAAAATTTCAACAGTTTTATCACAAGCAGTTTCAACAGTTTCAGCAGTTTCAAGCAATTTTGCGCGCTTTGTACTAGGAGTAGAAACATTGCCAACACCAATTATTTTACCAATTGATAGTAGGAGGTGTGGCAACATGTGTGAGTCAACATTACTAGTGGTGGTAATAGTCCCTACTTCTACATTATTTTCTTTAGCAAGTTTTTCTTTCTTCTCTATCACTTCATGCAATTCAGCCAGCATCTAATATTATCATTAATTCGAACTTGGATGGCATTTGTTTTATCAAACCTAGCATCTTTACCTCAGGCATAACTTTCGGTTTTAAAAGATCAACATCAAGAGCAAGACTATCAATCTTAGAAAACATCAAGTTTACCAAGCTTTTCTTCAACAATTTTATTGAAAGCCATTTTGTGTACTAATAAATTTTTAAGCATCACTTCAAGACCGGAGGTACACTCTTATTATTGTTGTAAATTACCATAAGAATTACCATAACCATTACCATTATTAGAAGGATATGGCCTATAGTTATTGTTACCATAATTATTCCTATAAGCATTGTTGTTGAAATTGTTACTCTTTATGAAATTCACATCAACATTTTCTTCTTGAGCAACCAATGAAGCTAAATGAACATTATTAGGATCAATATGAGATCTACCATTTGCAAGCATAGACATAATAGCATCAATCTTATCACCCAAAGAAGAGGTTTCTTCAACAGAATTTACCTTCTTACCTTGAGGAGTTCTTTCAGTGTGCCATTCAGAGTAATTGATCATCATATCATCAAGTAATTTAGTTGCGGCGCCCAAGGTGATGGACATAAAAGTACCTCCAGCAGCTGAATCCAATAGGTTCCTCGAGGAAAAATTCAATCCTGCATAAAATGTTTGAGTAGGAGGTGGAGCAATAGGAGTACTTATAAAATCATTATTATTTGTGCTGTGAAATCACACAACTTAGTATTTTCAGGAGTACCCATTATAGCAGTAATAAAAGTAAACTAGGCAAATAGAATAAAGACAAGTAACTAATTTTTTTGTGTTTTTGATATAGAGCTAGTAAACAAGACAGAAAGTAAAGTAACTAATTTTTTTGTGTTTTTAATATGAAGCAAACAAGACAGTAAATAAAATAAAGTAAAACAAGACAAAAACAAAGTAAAGAGATTGGATGTGGAGACTCCCCTTGCAGCGTGATCTCCCAGAGCAACGGCGCTAGAAAAATTTGCTTGATGCGCGTAGATGTACACGTCCGTTGGGAACCCCAAGAGGAAGGTATGATGCGCACAGCGGCAAGTTTTCCCTGAGAAAGAAAACCAAAGGTTATCGAACCAGTAGGAGCCAAGAAGCACGTAAAGGTTGTTGGTGGAGGAGTAGTGCGGCGCAACACCGTGAAACCGGCGCCAACGTGGAACACTGCACAACACAATCAAGATACTTTGCCCCAACGTAACAGTGAGGTTGTCAATCTCATGGCTTGCTGAAAACAAAGGATTAAGCGTATCGAGTGGAAGATGGTGTTTGTTTGCAAAGAACAATAGATGCAGTAGAATGTATTCAGATGTAAAAGAATGGACCGGGGTCCGGTTCACTAGTGGTGTCTCTCCAATAAGATAACTAACATGCTGGATGAACAAATTATAGGTGGGCAATTGACAAATCAAATTCAATACATATCAATGATGATTACTATGTGATTTAATCAGGGCATTATGACAAAGTACATAGACCGCTATCCGGCATGCATCTATGCCTAAATAATCCACCTTAGGGTTAGCATCCGAACCCCTCCAGTATTAAGTTGTAAACAGCAGGATAATTGCATTAAGTATGGTGCGTAATGTAATCAACACAAATATCCTTAGACAAAGCATCGATGTTTTATCCCTGGTAGCAACAGCACATCCACAACCTTAGAACTACTGTCGATCCCAGATTCAATGGAGGCATGAACCCACTATCCGAGCATAATTACTCCCTCTTGGAGTTACAAGTATCAACTTGGCCAGAGCCTCTACTAGCAACGGAGAGCATGCAAGAACATAAACAACACATATATGATAGATTGATAATCAACTTAACATAGTATTCTAGATTCATCGGATCCCACCAAACACAACATTTAGCATTACAAATAGATGATCTTGATCATGTTAGGCAGCTCACAAGATCTAAACAATGATAGCACATGCAGAGAAGACAACCATCTAGCTACTGCTATGGACCCATAGTCCAAGGATGAACTACTCACGCATCAATCCGGAGGCGGGCATGATGATGTAGAGCCCTCCGTGATGATTCCCCTCTCGGCGGTGCGGGCGTCTCTGAATCCCCGAGATGGGATTGGCGGTGGCATCTCGGAAGGTTTTCGTGCTCGTGGCTCTCGATACGGGGGTTTGTGACGAAGGCTATGTGGCGGAAGGGTAGGTCGGGGGCATCACGGGGGCCCAGGCCGCAGGGCGCGGCCGGGGCACTGGGCCGCGCCGCCTGTGGTCTGGCCACCTCGTGGCCCCCCTTCGTTATCTCTCCGGTCTTCTGGAAGCTTCGTGGAAAAGGACCACAGGCGTTGATTTCGTCAATTCCGAGAATATTTCCTTACTAGGATTTCTGAAACCAAAAGCAGAAGAACTGGCGCTTCGGCATCTTGTTAATAGGTTAGTCCCGAAAAATGTATAATAATGTTGTAAAGTATGTATAAAACATTCAAGTATTGTCATAAAAGTAGCATGGAACATAAGAAATTATAGATACGTTTGAGGGCGTGCCAGGTCCTCGCGACGGCGGTGCGGCGGTCGGGGCGGGGCACGATGGTGCTGTCGGCTGCCGTCGACCACGAGGCCGGGTGAGCCCCGGCAGCGGCGGGTCGGGAGGCGCGCCATTGGGTGCATGCGGACGCGGCATGCCCCATGGCATCGACGTGTGCATCGGGGTCGACGCGAACCCCGGCGGGGGCTCCATCTCCCTGCTGGAGCCCGGTGCACGGCCGCCATTGCGGCCTCCCTGCCGTCGGAAACCCTGGTGGGACGGGGCAAAACCTGTCGCCGACCGATCCGCGGTCGAATCCGGCGGCAGAAACGGGACGGCGACACCAGTTGCTGCGGGCCGGCCTCATGCTCGCGAATGGCGATGGCCGATTCAACACCGGCACGCGGCCGACATCGATCTGCGCCGCGAGTCGCGGCCTCCGGCCTCGTACTCGCGGACGAGGCGCAGGAGAGCGCCTCGTTGGACCTGGTAGCCATCGGCCGGACGGCTGGATCCGTCGACGATGGCGGAGGAGGAGGCACATGAGGTGAGGAGGCCATGGCGGCGATTGATGGGACAGGCGATGTTGTCTGTGCCAGGAGTGAATGGGGAGAGAGAAGAGCGAACCGGTGAGGAAGTGGAGAGCGAGGACCAAGACGCGTTGTCTCCCGCGCTTCTCCACGCGTGCAGTTCACGCGGGTGTGCAAAATGGCACGACAGACGACCGTGACTGCCCGATTCGGATGTTCCTCAGGACCTATCCAGTGCTTTGAGAACATTGGAGCACACGCAAACCTCTTTGATGCAACTAAACACACGATTTTTCTACGTGCGGGCCAAGGCTCACAGCCAGCAGCACCCACTAGTGGAAAATGGGGCATCCATCTAAGCCATTGGTACCGGTTCCCTTACGAACCGGTGCCAATGGGGCAATCTGCACCGGTTCGGGGGCTCAGGCGTGCGAGGAGCAATGGCACCGGTTCGTGAGGGGCTTTCGTACCGGTTCGTGTTAGGAACCGGTACGAAAGGTCTTCGGCCATTTGTCAGACGCGTGGTGGGGCCCGGGCAGGACCTTTGGTACCGGTTTTTAACACGAACCGGTACCAAAGGGTGCCCCCTATATCATCAAGTCGAGCCCGTCCCCTGGCCGGCTCTTCTCTTCATCTCATTTTTCTCTTCTTCCTCTCACACACAAAATTTTTGCACCTCTCACACTCCAACAAATCTCTATTTTTTCTCCACCATTTTAACAAGATTAAGGGCATTCATCTATCCAAGGGTTAGCAATATCATCCTTTCTTCCGGCGTTCCTAATTTAGCACATCTCTTTGGTAGTTTTAACTCGTACTATTTTTCTAGTGCTAGCAAGGTGTTCGATGAAATTCCTAAGTTAGGGGTTTTACTTTTTTATAATCAATTTGAGCTGAAATTATGGTATATTTTGTAGGTTTTAATTAGTATCATCCCTGATGACGATTTGGGTCGGGCCATTCTTGATGCGAAGATAAGCTGCGGAAGTGAAAAGGAGAGGTTGAAGTTGGAGAAAATGTTAGAGGATCACAAGACACTGTTGTACCCAAATTGCGAAGATGGCCAGAAAAAGCTGGGTACCACGCTGGAATTGCTGCAATGGAAGGCAGAGAATGGTACTTCTGACAAGGGATTTGAAAAGTTGCTGAAAATAATAAAGAAGATGCTTCCAGGGGAGAACGTATTGCCCTCTAGTACGTACGAAGCAAAGAAGGTTGTCTGCCCTCTAGGATTAGAGGTGCAGAAGATACATGCATGCATCAATGACTGCATCCTCTACCGCGGGGAGTACGAGAATTTGAATGCATGCCCGGTATGTAGTGCATTGAGGTATAAGATCAGGCGAGATGACCCTGGCGATGTTGAGGGCGAGTCACCCCCAGGAAGAGGGTTCCTGCGAAGGTGATGTGGTATGCTCCTATAATACCATGGTTGAAACGTTTGTTCCAAAACAAAGAGCATGCCAAGTTGTTGCGATGGCACAAAGAGGACCGTAAGAAAGATTTGATGTTGAGACACCCCGCTGATGGGTCGCAGTGGAGAAAAATCGACAGAGAGTTCAAGTCATTTTCAGATGCAAGGAACTTAAGATTTGGTCTAAGTACGATGGCTTTAATCCTTTCGGTGAGCAGAGCTCCAGTCATAGCACCTGGCCAGTGACTCTATGTATCTATAACCTTCCTCCTTGGTTGTGCATGAAGCGAAAGTTCATTATGATGCCAGTGCTCATCCAAGGCCCGAAGCAACCCGGCAACGACATTGATGTGTACCTGAGGCCATTGGTTGAAGAACTTTTACAGTTGTGGCATGACGAAGGTGTACCTGTGTGGGATGAGCACGAACAAAAGGAATTTAACCTACGGGCGTTGTTGTTTGTAACCATCAATGATTGGCCTGCTCTTAGTAACATTTCAGGGCAGTCAAACAAGGGATACAACGCATGCACACACTGTTTAGGTGAGACTGACACTATATATTTAGGAAACAAGAATGTGTACCTAGGGCATCGTCGATTTCTTCCAAAACAACATCACGTAAGAAAGAGAGGAAAGCATTTCGGAGGTGAGGCAGATAACCGAACGAAGCCTACCCGCCCTACTGGGGAAGTTATATATGATATGGTCAAGGATTTAAAAGTGATCTTTGGAAAGGGTCCTGGCGGACAATCTGTTCCGAATGTTGACGGACATGTACCCATGTGGAAGAAGAAGTCGATATTTTGGGAGCTACCCTACTGGAAATTCTTAGAGGTTCACTCTGCAATCGACGTGATGCACGTGACGAAAAATCTTTGCGTGAACCTGCTAAACTTCTTGGGCGTGTATGGGAAGACAAAAGATACACCGGATGCACGGAAGGACCAGCAAAGTATCCACGAAGGAAGCAACCTGAATCCAGAGAAGTATCAAGGTCCTGCCAGCTACGCTCTTACCAAAGAAGAGAAGGAGATCTTTTTTGAAGTCCTGAGTAGCATCAAGGTCCCGTCTGGCTTCTCGTCGAATATAAAGGGAATAATAAACATGTCAGAAAAAGTTTCAAAACCTAAAGTCTCATGACTGCCACGTGATTATGACACAATTACTTCCGGTTGCATTGAGGGGGCTTCTGCCGGAAAATGTTCGAGTACCCATTGTGAAGCTATGTGCGTTCCTCAATGCAATTTCTCAGAAGGTGATCAATCCACTTACTCTACAAAATTTACAGAAGGATGTGGTCCAATGTCTAGTCAGCTTCGAGTTGGTGTTCCCACCATCCTTCTTCAATATTATGACACATCTCCTAGTTCACCTGGTCGAAGAGATTGGCGTTCTCGGTCCTGTATTTCTACACAACATGTTCCCCTTTGAGAGATTCATGGGAGTCTTAAAGAAGTATGTTCATAACCGTGCTAGGCCAGAAGGAAGCATCTCCAAGGGCTATGGAACAGAGGAGGTCATTGAGTTTTGTGTTGACTTTATTCCTGACCTTAAGCCGATCGGTGTTCCTGAATCACGCTATGAGGGGAGACTGCGTGGAAAAGGCACGCTAGGAAAGAAAGCAATAACGTGTATGGACGGACATTCTTTCACTCAAGCACACTACACAGTTCTAAATAATTCCATCTTGGTGGCTCCGTACAAAGAGGAACACAAGGATATCTTACGCTCTAAATACCCGGAGGAACGTGAAGATTGGATTGATGGAGAACACATGAAGACTTTCGGCGGTTGGTTGCAAACACGTCTCATGAATGCCACTGATGACGAGCAGCTATACTTGTTGGCCAAGCAACCATCTTCGACTATATCAACTTTTCAAGGGTACGAGATTAATGGGAACACATTTTACACGTTCGCCCAAGATAAAAAGAGCACCAACCAAAACAGTGGTGTCCGCTTTGATGCAGCAGATGACAATGGGAAGAAGGTCACATATTATGGGTACATAGAGGAGATATGGGAACTTGAATATGGACCTAATTTCAAGGTCCCTTTGTTCCGGTGCAAATGGTTCAACCTGAAAGACGGGGTACAGGTAGACCCGCAGTACGAAATGACTACAGTGGATCTCAAGAATCTAGGGTACGACACCGAACCATTCGTCCTAGCCAGTGAAGTGGCTCAGGTTTTTTATGTGAAGGACATGTCTAGCAAACCGAAGAAAAGAAAAGAAAGGCAAGAGGACACATCATACGATGAGCCAAAGCGGCACATAGTTCTTTCAGGAAAAAGAAACATCGTGGGAGTAGAGGACAAGACAGACATGTCAGAAGATTATAATAAGTTTGATGATATTCCACCCTTCAAGGTGAAAACTGACCCAAGCATCATCTTAAATAATGAAGATTGTCCATGGTTGCGTCGCAGTCAGAAGAAAGGGAAACAGACGAAGAAAACTCGGAAAACTAGCTAGATAGGGATCATAACTTGTGTATCTCAATATGGAAATCACTTTTGTGTAATGATGTTAACAATGGAGCTTTCACGGGCTTGCATGGAAATTTTTCCAAGGCGGAACTTCCGAATATGCCATATATAGGGCATGTGCACCAAGGGCATATTCGAGAAGTTCCGCCACGGGAGATTTCCCTATCCTTCCACAACATTGTTAGAGGAGATGGAGTCTTTCACGGGCTTGCAGGGAAATTTTTCCGAGGCGGAACTTCCGAAGATGCCATAGGTCGTGTGCACCAAGGGCATCTTCGAGAAGTTCCGCCACGGGAGATTTCCCAACCCTTTCCTCCATCCATGGGGATGAAACTCTCCATCCATGTTGGCTTGTTGAGCTGCTTGCCATGGCGATGCTCCTTTTATAGGCATACGTCCAATTTGCATCACTATTTTGTATCATAATTTGCTATTATTCATTGATATATTTCATATTGGGACACAATACTTATGTTATTTCATCTATTTTGCATGTTTCATCATTATTGGAGGATCAAGCACCGGAGCCAGGATTCTGCTGGAAAAAGCACCGTCGAAACGCAATATTTCGGAAGATCAACTGGAAGGGAATTTCACGTAAATTCCTATTTTCCAGATGACGGAGGGAGCCAAAAGGGGAGCGAGAAGAGCCACGTGGGCCCCGGACCACGGGCGGCGCGGCAAGGCTGGCCGCGCCACCGTGCTCTGGGGCCACCTTTCGCCTCCTTTCTTCGCGTACTCCTTCGTCCAAAACCTAAGCCACAGAGAGGACCTCACGGAGGGTTACAGCCGCCTGCGGGGAGGAGAACACGAGGAGAAAAGAGCTCTCCGGCGGGCAGGAATCCGCCGGGGAAATTCCCTCCCGGAGGGGAAATCGACGCCATCGTCATCGTCATCGAGCGGGACATCATCTCCATCATCATCATCATCATCTCCACCATCTACACCGCCATCCGCTGCACCTCGTCACCGCTGTAGCAATTCGGGTTAAATCTTGATTGTTTGATAGGGGAAACTCTCCCGGTGTTATTCTATACTTGTTGTAGATGCTATTGAGTGGAACCATTGAACCAAGGTTTATGTTCAGATTGTTATTCATCATCATATCACCTCTGATTGTATTCCATATGATGTCTCGTGAGTAGTTCGTTTAGTTCTTGAGGACATGGGTGAAGTCTAAATGCTAGTAGTGAATTATGGTTGAGTAATATTCAATGTTATGATATTTAAGTTGTGGTGTCATTCTTCTAGTGGTGTCGTGTGAACGTCGACTACACGACACTTCACCATTTATGGGCCTAGGGGAGTGCATCTTGTATTCGGTTGCTAATTGCGGGGTTGCAGTGACAGAAACCTGAGCCCCGTTAGTATATCGATGCAGGAGGGATCGCAGGATCTCAGAGTTTAAGGCTGTGGTTAGATTTATCTTAATTACTTTCTTGTAGTTGCGGATGCTTGCAAGGGGTATAATCACAAGTATGTATTAGTCCTAGGAAGGGCGGTGCATTAGCATAGGTTCACCCACACAACACTTATCAAAACAATGAAGATTAATCAGCTGTATGAAGCGAAAGTACTAGACTAAAATCCCCGTGTGTCCTCAGGAACGTTTGGTCATTATAAGTAATCAAACCGGCTTGTCCTTTGTGCTAAAAAGGATTGGGCCACTCGCTGCAATTATTTCTCTCGCATTTTATTTACTTGTACTTTATTTATCTGCAATATCAAAACCCCCGAATACTTATCGAGCATTTACAGTGAAACCTTCATCGAAACCTTGTCAACACCTTCTGCTCCTCGTTGGGTTCGACACTCTTATTTATCGAAAGTACTACGATACACCCCTATACTTGTGGGTCATCAAGACTATTTTCTGGCGCCGGGGGAGTGAAGCGCTATTGGTAAGTGGAATTGGTAAGGAAAACCTTTACTGTTTGTGCTGATTTTATTTCTGCCTGCTGCTATAAGTCATTATGGAGAGATCTTCTCTTCAATTTCTATTTGGGAAATCTACTACTACTGCAACGCTAGTGGATGAAGCGCCAGGTGAGGAAGTAGTACCATATAAAATACCTATGAAAATTATTGAACGTGTTATGGATAACCGCTATGAAGGGGATGGAACTGTCCATCCTGGTGATCATTTATTGTTTTTGCATGAATTATGCGGGTTATTCAAATGTGCAGGTATTTCTATGAATGAAGTTAGGAAGAAACTATTCACTATATCGCTGTCTGGTAAAGCGGCGCACTGGTATAAATTGCTGAAGAATGGTGATTCTATTGATTGGGAGGACATTGTGCCTTTATTTTATTCCAAATTTTATCCTCCAAGTGAAATTCACAAAGATCGGAACCGCATATATAATTTCTGGCCTCATGATGGAGAGAGTATCGCCCAAGCTTGGGGGAGATTGAAGTCTTTAATGCTCAAATGCCCCATTCATGAGCTTCCTGGTAATGTTATTATTGATAATTTCTATGCAAGACTTTCTTTTCAAGACAAGACCTTGCTGGATACTTCTTGTTCTGGATCATTTACACGCAAGAATGAAGAGTTTAAAAGGGACCTTCTTGATCGGATCCAAGAAAATACTGAAGGATGGGAGAACGACAAAGATAGAGAATCAGGTATAATTTATGATTATAAATGCATTGAAGCTTTTATGGATACTGATAAATTTCGTAATATGAGTGCTACATATGGTCTTGATTCCCAAGTTGTTGCAAATCTTTATAGAGCTTTTGCCTCTCATTATGAACTGCCTAAGAAGAATTTTGATAAGTATCATGAACCGTATAAAGATAAAATTGATTCATCTGTAAACAAATGTGTAGTGGTTGAAACTGTTGATAATGTTATTCCTGAAGCTTATATTGAAAAAACTCCTTTCCCTGCTAAAATGAAGGAGTACTCTGTCATATCTAGTGCGGTTAATAAAAGTGAAAAGAAACCTAAAGAACCTGAAGAACAAATTAAAATTGAACCTGCTGTTGTTGCTATAGTTAAAGATCTTGTGACTGAAAATGTGGAGGATGGTCATATTATTTTCTGTGAAGATGCTTCTAATATTGTTTCACATCCTAATAAATCCAAACAAGTTAGTGTTCCTATGCTATCTGTTAGAATTGGTGATCATTGCTATTATGGTTTATGTGATATTGGTGCAAGTGTTAGTGCTATTCCTTATGAACTTTACACGGAGATTATGCACGAAATTGGTTCTTGTGAACTTGAAGATATTGATGTGGTTATTCATTTGGCTAATAGAGAAACTATTTCTCCGATTGGTATTGTTCGAGATGTGGAAGTTCTATGTGGTAAGATTAAATATCCTGCTGACTTTTTGGTACTTGGTTCTGCTGCTAGTGATCATTGTCCTATCATTTTTGGTAGACCTTTTCTAAACACTTGTGGAGCTATTATAGATTGTAAGAAAGAGAAAATTTTGACTAGATTTGCTGGTGAACCTTATGAATTTAACTTTTCTAAATTTACTAAAACTCCTTATAAAGCTGACTTGCCTAGTAATGATTTTAAAATGGAGCAGTGTGCATCTATTGTTCTTGTTCCTAATAACCCTTTGCAGCAACATTTGGAGAATAGTGAAAGTGAAGCTTTTAGGAAAGAAAGAGATGAGCTTGAGGAAATTTTTCGTCGCCAACCTATTCTCAAGCATGATTTACCGGTGGAAGATTTGGGTACAACACCGCCACCAAAGGAAGATCCTGTTTTTGATCTAAAGCCTTTACCTGATAATCTTAAATATGCTCATATTGATGATAAGAAAATATATCCTATTATTATTAGTTCTAAGCTTTCAGAGATTGAGGAAGAAAGGTTATTGGAAATATTGAAGAAACACCGAGGAGCTATTGGCTATACTCTTGATGATTTGAAAGGGATTTCTCCTTCTATTTGCCAACATGCTATTAATATGGAAGAAGATGCAAAGCCTGTTGTTGAACATCAACGTCGTCTAATTCCGAAGATGAAGGAAGTGGTAAGAAACGAGGTATTAAAACTCCTTGAAGCTGGTATTATATATCCTATTGCTGATAGTAGATGGGTTAGTCCTGTTCATTGTGTTCCTAAGAAAGGAGGAATGATTGTTGTGCCTAATGATAATGATGAGCTTATTCCTCAAAGAATAGTTGTAGGTTATAGAATGTGCATTGATTTTCGTAAAGTTAATAAAGTTACTAAGAAAGATCATTACCCTTTACCCTTTATTGATCAAATGTTAGAGAGGTTATCTAAAAATACTCATTTTTGCTTTCTTGATGGTTATTCTGGGTTTTCACAAATTGCTGTTAAAGCTAAAGATCAAGAGAAAACCACTTTTACTTGTCCTTATGGAACTTATGCTTATAGGCGTATGCCTTTTGGTTTATGTAATGCTCCTGCTACTTTTCAAAGATGCATGTCTGCTATTTTTCATGGTTTTTGCGAAAGTATTGTAGAGGTATTCATGGATGATTTTTCTGTTTATGGGAATTCTTTTGATAATTGCTTGCGAAACCTTGATAAAGTTTTGCAGAGATGTGAAGAAACTAACCTTGTTCTTAATTGGGAGAAATGCCACTTTATGGTTAATGAAGGAATTGTATTGGGACATAAAATTTCCGAGAGAGGTATTGAAGTTGATAGAGCTAAAGTTGAAGCAATTGAGAAGATGCCCTATCCGAGGGATGTTAAAGGTATTCGTAGTGTTCTTGGTCATGCTGGGTTTTATAGGAGATTTATTAAAGATTTCTCTAAAATTTCAAAGCCTCTTACTAATCTTCTTCAAAAAGATGTACCTTTTGTTTTTGATGATGATTGTAAGGAAGCTTTGAAACTCTAAAAAAGCCTTAACAACTGCTCCTGTAGTCGAACCTCCTGATTGGAATTTGCCTTTTGAAATTATGTGTGATGCTAGTGATTTTGCTGTAGGCGCTGTTCTTGGACAGCGGGTAGATAAAAAATTAAATGTTATTCATTATGCTAGTAAGACTCTTGATGCTGCTCAAAGAAATTATGCTACAACTGAAAAGGAATTGTTAGCTGTAGTCTTTGCTTGTGATAAGTTTAGACCCTATATTGTTGATTCGAAAGTTACAATTCATACTGATCATGCTGCAATTAGATACCTTATGACAAAGAAAGATGCTAAACCAAGGCTTATTAGATGGGTACTTCTGCAAGAATTTGATTTACATATTATAGATAGGAAAGGTGCTGATAATCCTGTTGCTGATAATTTGTCTAGATTGGAAAATATTGCTTATGATCCTGTTCCTGTTAATGATAGTTTTCCAAATGAACAATTGGGTAATAAAGGTGAGCTCGCGAGAGAGCCCTTGGTATGCAGATTATGCTAACTTTATTGTTTCGAAGTATTTGCCTCCAACCTTTTCAGCTCAGCAAAGGAGGAAATTCTTTTATGACTTGAGGCATTATTTTTGGGATGACCCACACTTATATAAAGAAGGAGTGGATGGTATTATGCGAAGATGTGTTCCTGAATATGAACAACAGGAGATATTGAATAAATGTCATGGAAGTGTTTATGGAGGACATCACGCTGGAGATAGAACCGCGCAAAAGGTTCTACAATCAGGTTTTTATTGGCCAACACTCTTCAAAGATGCAAGGAAATTTATTTTATCTTGTGATGAATGTCAAAGAGTTGGTAATATCTCTAGACGCAATGAGATGCCTATGAATTATACTCTTGTTATTGAACCATTCGATTGTTGGGGATTCGACTTCATGGGACCTTTCCCTTCTTCAGACGGTAACACTCATATACTTGTCGCTGTTGATTATGTTACTAAATGGGTAGAAGCTATACCTACAAAAAGTGCTGATGGTGAGACCTCTATAAAAATGCTAGTAGATATTATATTTCCTAGATTTGGAGTACCTAGATATATTATGACTGATGGAGGTTCTCATTTTATTCATGGAGGTTTTAGAAAAACTCTTGCTAAGTATGGTATTAATCATAGAATTGCTTCTGCTTATCACCCTCAAACTAGCGGTCAAGTAGAATTATCAAATAGAGAGATTAAAGCTATCTTAGGTAAAACTGTTAATAAATCTAGAAAGAATTGGCCTAGCAAATTGAAAGAAGCGTTATGGGCTTATAGAACTGCTTATAAAAATCCTATGGGAATGTCACCTTATAAAATGGTTTATGGAAAAGCTTGTCATTTACCTTTAGAACTAGAGCACAAAGCTTATTGGGCTGTTAGAGAATTAAATAAAGATCCTAAATTAGCCGGTAATAAGAGGTTGTTGCAATTAAGTTCTCTAGATGAATGGAGAAGTGAAGCTTATGAAAATGCTAAACTCTTTAAAGAAAAAGTTAAGAAATGGCATGATAGGAGGATCATCAAAAGAGAATTTAATGTTGGAGATCAAGTTCTATTGTATCGGTCTCGTCTCAGATTCTTTGCAGGGAAATTACTCTCGAAGTGGGAAGGACCATATGTTGTTGAGGAGGTGTATCGTTCAGGAGCAATTAAAATTAGCTCTCTCCAAGGCAATGCCACACAAGTGGTGAATGGACAAAGACTCAAGCATTATATCTCGGGTGATTCTTATAATATTGATGTTGATATTATTCAAGTGGAAACACCGGAGGCTTTCATCAAAGGACAAATTGACAGTCCGCCAGAACTGGACTTTGAATAGGTAACAGTATAGGTAATAAAAAGTCCGCGTTTACCTTTCCGAACATTATTTTTGCTGTTTTTGGAAAATATGAAAAATTACGGAATCGAAACGGAGTGGAAAAGACGCGAGGGCGTGCCACCATAGGCGCGCGGCCCCCACCCTGCCGCGCCGACCTATGGTCTGGCAGCCTCGTTGCCCCTTTCCGACTCGTTTTCGACCTGGAATCTTCCTTTTGTCGTAAAAATATTTGCTATATAATCCCCCGGACCCCTGGAGGTCCGTAATATCGTTTTCTCGTCGTGTTTTGTTTCGAGCTGTTTTCTGCCAGGATCTGCTTCGGATCTAGATCCATCATGTCTTCGTCGGGAACTCAGAAGGACAGCTTCTTTGAGGACGTCGTCAACCCGTACATGAATGAGCTGAAGATGCACCCCAAGGAGTTGCAGCTCGTGGATGGAGAGTTGCAGATCAAAGATGTCCAGGGTCCTAAGGGAGAAGGGAGCTTGGAAGACAGGATGGAGAAGCTGGAACAAGAGGTTTTCAACTACAAGAAGATGGTTGAGCGTGAAGTGGATATCTTTCACAAGATTGTGTCTGAACTCATTGATGGACACAAGAAGGAGACTGCAAAGCTATGGGACGATATCTTCTCACTTCACGACACCACCAACAAACTCCAAGCTCAACTCTATGATGTCCATAATCAAAACTGTGAGTATGAAAACAGGTTTAAGCGCATAAGTCATGCTGCTAGTTTCAGGTTTCCGGAAACCAAGATGTCTTTTGTTGATGGAGGGCCTCTTCCATGGAAGTCTGACGACGACAAAGATTCACCACCATCACCGAAGGAGTAATTCATCATCGGTATTGGCATCCCCTTGGTTTGTTCCAAGCTTGGGGGAGTGCCGCGGTATCACATCACCACCACCTTTATCTTTTACTATCAAGTAGTGCCATATCATGAGTAGGGAAGTTATCATATGGAATAGTATGCAATGTGGAAGTATCTCTCTTAGTTAGTTATCTATGTATCCGTTGGTGTGAGTTATCGTTATGGAATATTAATGAGAAGCCTTATCATTTACTTTTTGCACATCTTATTTTAGTTTGCAATCTCTATTATATGATTACTCTTGACATGAGTATTGATATCACTTTGGGAGCATCAAGTAAATCTATTTGGTTTTGGCAAACTTAGCATTGGTCAATAGCAACAACATCTTGATGTTTAATGAAGGAGAGAAATACACTTAGATACATTACTCTATTATCTCTATGCTTAGTATTCTCAAGTTAAAATTGCTTGTGCTTATGAGAAAGATGCATGATTGTTTCTATCATATGTATATTTGTTTGTTTCCCTCAACCTTTATGCTTGCTATCAAACCTTGCTAGCCAAAGACCTGTATCGAGAGGGAATGCTTCTCATACATCCATAACCTTAGACCAAACCTATGCCATTTGTGTCCACCATACCTACCTACTACATGGTATTTTCTGCCATTCCAAGTAAATACTTCATGTGCTACCTTTAAATTATTCAAACTATACTACTCCTTATTTGTGTCAATGTTCTATAGCTCATGAGGAAGTATGTGGTGTTTCATCTTTCAATCTTGTTGGGCGGACTTTCACCAATGGACTAGCGGCACATCCGCTTATCCAATAACTTTGCAATAAGAGCTGGCAGGGGTTCCCAGCCCCAATTAATAACTTTCATTAATAATTCTCTTCACATGTTTTGCTCTGATTTATCAGTAAGCAACTTAATTTTGCAATAGACACTCCTCCATGGTATGTGAATGTTGGAAGGCACCCGAGGATTCGGTTAGCCATGGATTGAGAAAGCCAAGGTTGGGGGAGTGTCACCCATAATAAAACTAAAATACATGTGTAAACAAAAGAGAAGGGGATGATCTACCTTGCTGGTAGAGATGCCGTCCCTCATGGGAGCCGCTCTTTGAAGGTTCGTTTGGCAAGGGGGTTAGAGTGCCCGCTACCATTCGTTGACAACAACAAACACCGCTCAAAATATTACTTTTATGCTCTTTATATGATTTCAAAACTTGAAAAGCTCTAGCACATGATTTAATCCCTGCTTCCCTCTGCGAAGGGCCTGTCTTTTACTTTTATGTTGAGTCAGTAAACCTATTTCCCTCTATCTCAAGCAAGCAATTGAGTTGTTGTGAACCAATCATTTATGCTATGATTCAGTTAATCATGTCTTTTATACTTTCTTGTTTAGTACCAATTTTATCTGAATGAATATAACTTTGAAGTTATCAATGATTATGAAGAGATTGTCATGCTTAAATATGAAGGCTCAGCTATAAATTCTAATATGAAAGCTTTGCTTAGAAGTACAATCCGTTAGTAGTTCTCTGACCAAGAACAAAGTTTGCCATCACCAATTATGATTTCTTATGCACCTTTACTTGTGATTTCTCTTTACTTATTTCAAGATGAGTTATATGAGGAAGTTGTTTACTAGAATGTCTTGTGTGAATGAATATGATGCTTCTTGTCCGTATTTCATTTATCGACTCTTCACTCCATAAACATGTGGTCTTGTTTATCGAGCTCAGTTTCGCTTGGGGACAAGCGAGGTCTAAGCTTGGGGGAGTTGATACGTCCAATATGCATCACTATTTTGTATCATAATTTGCTATTGTTCATTGATATATTTCATATTGGGACACAATACTTATGTTATTTCATCTATTTTGCATGTTTCATCATTATTGGAGGATCAAGCACCGGAGCCAGGATTGGAAAAAGCACCGTCGAACGCAATATTTCGGAAGATCAGCGTGGAAGGGAATTTCACGTAAATTCCTATTTTCCAGATGACGGAGGGAGCCAAAAGGGGAGCAGAGAAGAGCCTGTGGGCCCAGACCACGGGCGGCGCGGCAAAGGCCCCGCGCCACCTGTGCTCTGGGGGCCCCACAGCCCCTTTCGCCTCCTTTTCTTCGCGTACTCCTTCGTCCCGAAAACCTAAGCCACAGAGAGGACCTCACGGAGGGTTACCGCCTCGCGGGCGGAGAACACCAGAGAGAAAAGAGCTCTCCGGCGGGCAGGAATCCGCCGGGAAATTCCCTCCCGGAGGGGGAAATCGACGCCATCGTCATCGTCATCGAGCGGGACATCATCTCCATCATCATCATCATCATCATCTCCACCATCTACACCGCCATCACCACCGCTGCACCTCGTCACCGCTGTAGCAATTCGGGTTAAATCTTGATTGTTTGATAGGGGAAACTCTCCCGGTGTTATTCTATACTTGTTGTAGATGCTATTGAGTGGAACCATTGAACCAAGGTTTATGTTCAGATTGTTATTCATCATCATATCACCTCTGATTGTATTCCATATGATGTCTCGTGAGTAGTTCGTTTAGTTCTTGAGGACATGGGTGAAGTCTAAATGCTAGTAGTGAATTATGGTTGAGTAATATTCAATGTTATGATATTTAAGTTGTGGTGTCATTCTTCTAGTGGTGTCGTGTGAACGTCGACTACACGACACTTCACCATTTATGGGCCTAGGGGAGTGCATCTTGTATTCGGTTGCTAATTGCGGGGTTGCGAGTGACAGAAACCTGAGCCCCGTTAGTATATCGATGCAGAGGGATCGCAGGATCTCAGAGTTTAAGGCTGTGGTTAGATTTATCTTAATTACTTTCTTGTAGTTGCGGATGCTTGCAAGGGGTATAATCACAAGTATGTATTAGTCCTAGGAAGGGCGGTGCATTAGCATAGGTTCACCCACACAACACTTATCAAAACAATGAAGATTAATCACTATGAAGCGAAAGTACTAGACTAAAATCCCCGTGTGTCCTCGGGAACGTTTGGTCATTATAAGTAATCAAACCGGCTTGTCCTTTGTGCTAAAAAGGATTGGGCCACTCGCTGCAATTATTTCTCGCATTTTATTTACTTGTACTTTATTTATCTGCAATATCAAAACCCCTGAATACTTGTCTGTGAGCATTTACAGTGAAACCTTCATCGAAACAACCTTTCGCTCCTCGTTGGGTTCGACACTCTTATTTATCGAAAGTACTACGATACACCCCCTATACTTGTGGGTCATCAAGGCACGGCGCCGCTTCTACTTTGTCTTCTTCCTCCGACAGGGTGTCGTGCGCTACATGCTTTATCTCATCGAGCAGGGCGTCCTTATCATGCCGACGGCTTTAGTACCGGTTGCACCCCCAGCCGGTACTAAAGGTTACCCACGCGTCCTTATCCCACCGACAGCTTTGTTACATGATAGAAAACCACCTTTAGTACCGGTTGCACCCACCAGCCGGTACTAAAGGTTACCCACGCGTCCTTATCCCACCGACAGCTTTGTTACATGACAGAAAACCACCTTTAGTACCGGTTGCACCCACCAACCGGTACTAAAGGTTACCCACGCGTCCTTGACAGCTTTGTTACATGACAGAAAAACCACCTTTAGTACCGGTTGCACCCACCAGCCGGTACTAAAGGGTTTCCCGCCTATTTTTTCCCCGCCTCCGTCATCCCGCCATTTTTTCACTATATATATGTAGGCTTGGCCTCCATTTACATATCACATCTAGACTCATATCTGCAAACCTCATCATTCTCTCCCATGGCTTCCATCGTATCTCTAACCCCCGGGAGGCGGAGGCGCTTTGCGCCTCGAACTACCCCTGCCCGCCGGGCTACCGCGTCCCGACCGGCTGGTTGCTAAGCGTCGGAGGCGTACGGTCCCTCCAGTCCCTCTAGGTGTGGCACGCGAGATGGCCATCACGAACCACTACTACTTCGAGCTCACGCCGGAGCAGCGGAGGAATCCCCAGTGGCATCCCGACTACAGCCCGACTTGGGAAAGCTTCTTCATCGGTCGGCGTGAGAGGGCGCTGCGGCACGAGGAGGGCGGCCCGCCTCCTTCGAACTTCAACGAGGCCGGCCGTCGGCTGTGGTGGCGCGGCCGGACTCTCCAGGGCGTCATGGCCTATCGTGGCCCCCGCCTGCGCTACCCTCCGTCCCAGCCCACGCGTGCTCTCCCGCCGAGGTTCGACTACCGCGACCCCGATGCCAGCGACGATGATGACGGCGACTACGACGACTACAGTGGCGAGTACTATAGGGCTAGGCACGAGTATGACTGAATGACTCCAACAGTCAAATCTAGCCATGTATCTTAATTTTCAGTTGAGCTATGTACTTTTAATTAGAGTTCAATCGTAATAAAATTTTATTCCCGCCCTTTTTTATCGCCTTTTTTCTCCCACGCGCGTGTCGTGGCGGGAAAGTTTCCGCGCGACGTCGTGGGGGAGTAAAGAAAAGAAATAGAAAAGCAAAGGAAAAGAAAAGAAAAAGAAAAGCAATAGAAAATAATAAATAGAAAAGAAAAGAAAAAGAAAAGCAATAGAAAATATAAATAGAAAAGAAAAGAAAAAGGAAAGCAATAGAAAATATAAATAGAAAAGAAAAGAAAAAGAAAAGCAATAGAAAATATAAATAGAAAAGAAAAAAACAATAGAAAAAATAAATAGAAAAGAAAGAAAAAGAAAAGCAATAGAAAATAATCAATAGAAAAGAAAAGAAAAGAAAAACAATAGAAAATATAAATAGAAAGAAAAGAAAAGGAAAGCAATAGAAAATAATAAATATAAAAGAAATAAAAAAGAAAAGCAATAGAAAATAATAAATATAAAAGAAATAAAAAAGAAAAGTAATAGAAAATATAAATAGAAAAGAAAAAAAAGAAAAAAAAGAAAAACAATAGAAAAAATAAATAGAAAATAAAAGAAAAAGAAAAGCAATAGAAAATAATAAATAGAAAAGAAAAAAGAAAAGATAGAAAATAAAAGAAAAACAAAAGCAATAGAAAATAATAAATAGAAAAGAAATAAAAAGAAATAGAAAAGAAACAGAAAGAAAAAATATACAGAAAAGAAAAAGAAAAGAAAAAGAAACAGCAAAAGAAAAGAAAACAAAAAAAAGAAAAACAAAAACAAAAAAACCCTTTGGGACTGGTTGGTTCCACCAACTGGTACGAAAGGCCTTTCGTACCGGTTGGTGGCACCAACCGGTGCCAAAGGTCCTCCCCATCACTTACCTTGGCGCGCGCGGCCAAGACGCCCAAATCGGAAATTAACGCACAGACATCGCGCGCGCCGCCGTCGCCAAGGACCACGCTGTCGCCGCGTGTCGTCGTCGTCACACGCACGCCGCCGTCGGAGACCACGCCGTCGTCACCAGCCGGCCGCTCCCTCCTCCGCCGCAACCTGGGTTGGTTTTCTTCTCCATGCCCTGGCCTTCTCCCCTCCTCTGGCCGGCTGCGCCACCCGCCGCAGCGGCCGCCGCCTACGCCGCCTCCCTGCTCCAACCACGCCGTCGTCACCAGCCGACCGCTCCCCCTCCGTCTGCGTGCAGTGGCGCGTGCCGTGGCGCCCTCAACCGCGGCCGCCCACCACATGTTCGACCAAATGTCCCACCGAGCTTCCGCGCGCCGTGGCGGTCAGGGCCGACGTCTCCGACAAGGCCGACGTCTGCTCCCTCTTCGACGCATCGTGGCCGTGTCCTCCTTGCTGGCGGTGACGCTCCTGCCCGGCTACGCGGCGTACGCGGCGTCCAAGGCGGCCGTGGAGGCGATGTTGCGGGTCACGTCGACAAAGGAGCTCGGGCCCGCGCGCGTGACGGTGAACTGCGTGGCACCGGGGCCCGTGGCGACGGAGCTCTTCTTCCAGTGGAAGAGCGAGGAGGCGGTGGAGAGCTTCAGGGCCGGGCACCCCATGGGGCTCCGTTTGCTAAGTTGAAAAATAAACCCATGATTCCGTCCATTGAACGAATGAACATCTTCTTGCTTGCGGCGATTTGATTTGTTGGTAAACTCCGCGTCGATGAGGTTGACACTTGTGGCGAGTGCGCGTAGGTAAACGAAGGAGAAATGATAGTTCAACAGAAGATGCTCACTCGCTCCGATATTGTTTGGATTTTGGGCACCAAGAACTTGTCATGGATGTGTAAATACCACACAAACTTGTAAAATATGGTGTAGTGGACAAAGAACTTGTTTTGGATATGCAAATACCCCCACCCCAGCACACAAACACAAACTTGCAAAATAGGGCGTAGTGGCATTTAAAAATTTCGTGGTGCAAAAATCATTATATATTATTTTGTATCCGATAATTTGTTGCCACGCTGCAGCGGTTGGGTCAACAATTGTGCATAAAAAACTAGGTTTTCATAAAAGAGTCTTTTGGTCCCCCGTCCGTTTGGTAGAAATAGTCGGTTTCATTTATTTTTCATCTACTCTAACCCAGAAACTTCACCTACCTCGTAAAGGAGTCCTTTTTTACATCACATTCGTGGCCAAGAGAAGGGCGTCGCTGCCGCGGTGCCAACTGACACGTCCTTTAGGCCGTTCGAGGAGGATAGGTGGTAGGCCGTTAGGGTTTTTGCTTTCTTCATTTCAATTGTTATCCATCTAGCAATCTGTTATATGATCATGACATGATGAATGAAATATAATTGCTTTCTTAATTTTTTAGTGACATTGAGCTATGGCGGACGACACCTTCGTCCGAGATGAGGAGGGGGAAGAAGCGGTGCAGAAAATGATATATGAGAGTGCCCGTGGGGCTGATGGAGATGACTATGAGTTTCCCGACTTTCTGAATGATTTCGGCGAGGGACTTGAGTCCGAACAAGTTAGAAGAGACAACGAAGTTTCCATAACAAACTCCGCCGAGGTGTATATTTATGTATCAAGTCTATGTTCATCACTAGATGCATTCATTTATTTGTATTGCACTTATTAACGAATAATTTTTCTATTAGCCTTCTGGATCATCGAGCAAGTCTGTTAAAACAAAACGAGGCCCGACGCGAGTTCTAAAGGGCGAGGGTAGGTTAGCCCTCACGGCATTTAAGGATAATGGTGAACCGGTGCATCCCAAAGATCACTGCACCAAATTTACAAGTCAAGCTGGAGTTCTTGTTAGGGACCATGTACCGATCAGCATTCGAGAGTGGCATAAGCCGAAGAAAGCGGAGAATGAAGCTAGTTATGTCAACGACGCGATGAAAAAGTTTCTTTGGGAAACTCTGCTGACACGCTTCAGCCTACCGGAAGACATGACGGAAGGCCAGAAGAATAAAGTCAAGGAATGGACTCTCAAGAAGATGGCCATACAATTCCAGACCTGGAAGAAAACTTTATGGGACAAATATAAGAATGAAGATCCAGTATTCGATGATAATCTAGTGAAGATAAAGGATCACTGGCAAGAATTTAAGAGGTATAAGCAATCGTCTACTTTTGTGTCCCGATCGGTCACAAATAAGAAAAATGCTGCAAAGAAGACAATTTGGCATCATATGGGGTCAGGTGGCTACAAGACTGCCATTCCGAGGTGGATAGCGTATGAAAATGAACTGATGGCTGCAGGAATCACTCCACATACATGGGACTGGCCCGAACGGTCCAAGTTCTGGTTGTTCGCGCATGGGGCAGGGTTGGACCCAAAGACAGGGCTGATCGTTGCAGAGGGAAAATGGAAGGAAAAGATTGATCAAATCGTACCGAAGCTTGTAGCTGCAATTGGACAGGTTCGAAAGGGAGAGTACATTCCCGATAGAGAGAATGACGAGCTGACACTCGCTCTGGGAATCCTGAACACGTTGGACGGGTACGAGCTCGCCCAGGTCTCACCATGAAGGAAGCGTTCCCGGAGTCCGCTGACACTTATAGAAGCCGTTCGCGGAAGAAGAAGAAGAAGAAGGACGCCGACACGTTAAAGGAATTGTTAAATAGGGTGTCGGCGCTTGAGAAAAATCAGAGGCCACCTGATCAGCCGATGTTCCTACAGGATCCTCAAGCCGATGCCGCCCCATCTCAGCGAAGAAGCAGTGTGGGTTCCACGCATCTTGACGGATGTGGAGGAAGCTACCCCGTGGATTATGTCACGGAGAAGACAGATTGCGAGCTCTATATGTTATTCAGGAACGCGTCCGTTAAGGTGGCGGTCGGTTATGTTTACCCAAGTGAAGAAGGAGCAACGCACCACCATATGCCCATTCCACCTGGCTGTGTTCGTGTCGGGGTGGATGAAGTTGTTCCGGCTTTTGAAACAGTGGAGCTTGATATTCCTAGAGGTGACGATGAGAAGACACTTGCCGATGTCAAGCACGGTTTCGCTCTATGGCCCAAGAAACACATCGTCCTTCTGCAAAGGCCACCGACTCCTCATAGCAGTCCACATGAGCATCAAAGGCCTTCGACTCCTCCTCCTAGCAGTCCACATGAGCAGCAAAGTCCACACCTACCTGAGAGGGACCCCAGCGTGAGTCCACCACCTCGAGATCCTCCGCGTAAGACAGCGCCCGGTAACGGTACGCCGCCTAAGAAGAGATCTAGAAAGGAGAAACCACTGCCGCCTATTGAGAAGTTACCTTGGGAAAAAACTCCCGAGGAAAACCAGGAAGCCGTTGAGTCCCAGCTGAGGGCCTTTTTTGCTAAGAAAGAGCCAGAGATACCTTTTGAGAAGACACTAGATCCGGTGAAGGTTCGTCGTACAGTCGAGAATCTGTATAACCCTGAACCATCGCCGCCATCTGACTATAGGCGTTCTATTGAAAGGTCGTACGACGAAATGATGGAGGCGAAAAACCCCACTACCAGCTCGGGTATCAAGGAGATAAAAGGGATACACCAAGTCTACCAGCTCGGACAACAACCCGTTAAATCGGTCCCCCCTCTAAAGGTGTTTGACGAGAAGGCCGTTCAAAGTTCTCGACAAATCTCAACCGATTACGCCATGGCTAAGGTAGTATATCAATATGTTCAAGGGAAAGATTTGGTCGAGAATCTCAGCAAGCTACCAACAAGTATGCGTAACTTGCATACGTGGTACGGTGTTGCCGCAAAGGGAGGGATGGAGACTATCATGGTGCGAGTTAAGGAAGAGCACTACTTCCAAGAATACTCTGTGAGCGTTGACTTCTCCGAGCTTTTCCAGTTATACAATCTTCGGGCCCTCGACAAATCTATCGTCAGTTGCTATTGTCTGTAAGTGATTTATTTATATAATTTGAGAAGTCTTTAGCTCAGCTCCTTGATTATCTGCAAATTATAATCTTTTGTGCGCTATGTTATGCAGATCGAAGATGCTCGAATGCAAAAGGGATGAAATCACGGATATTGGGTTCATTGACCCGAACACAATGCATGTCAGGACCATAGAAGAACCCCTCTATAACAGGGATACACCGGAGACTTTGCTAAGGTTTTTGAAGCGACAACGTGACAAAAAGACAATACTTTGGCCTTACAACTTCCAGTGAGTGTTACTCTCTTATAACACATTCTATTTTGCTCACTTATATATATGACACTACATATTTAAACGTGCGCAGGTTTCACTTTATTCTTATCGTCATTAAAATGTACGAAGGAGAAGTTGAAGTCTTTGACTCACTAACCAAAGAGGCTATACTATACAAGTCTTGTTTTCTTATGCTCAAAAGGTAATTCAAATTCTTATCGGTTTTTTTGTTAGTTTCCTGATATCAACTGATTGATAACTCTTTTGTGCATTTTCTTTTGTCGGGCAGCGTATGGGAAACTTTCATCAAGGAAGATCGGTCCCATGATTGGAAACCGAAGCTGGTATGGCGTGCGAACAAAGTAAGTAGTACTACCTAGGTCCACACACCTTTATCATACTTCATTATTGTTTGACTGAATTATATTCTTGTACAGAAATGCGCAAAACAACCACCGGGGACTGATCTATGTGGATACTACGTTTGCGAGTACATCCACAAATTGTCAGCGAGAGAGCGAATAATGAAAGAAATAGAGAGGTACGAAAACAATATTCACAAATTTATTTTCTTACCATAAGTTGTGCTGAGTTTCAGTAATAATTGTTTGATTTGTGATTTGATATAACACACATAGCTCATGTATTCATCTTATTCTTTTACAGTTGAGAAGAAAGCGGGAGAAGATCGGAATCGAGGAGCGCTTCAAAGCAATCGGCGAGGAATTGGCGGGATTTTTCCTTCGGGAAGTCATATCACCATCCGGAGAGTACCACTATGCATAAAGATCTTCTCCAGCTCCTCGATTGCTTTGTGTGTATATATAGTTTGACTCGGAGTGTACCACTATGGTACATGTGTAATAGATCGATCTTCATGCATGTACTATGGTGCATCGACTTGATTTGCATCGGAGAGTACTACTTATGCAATTACATGTGTGTTATATTATATGCACCAACTTGATATGCATCACCTTGATCTTCATGTACTACGTAAACCCAAACGCATTTCCGGTGCATCGACGCGATATGAAACGCTCCGATACCCCTAAACCCCTGCAAAAACCCTAAACCCTGAATTCTCTGCCGCGGCAGAGATTCATGAATTTTTCCTGCCGCGGTAGCCAACCTTTGCCACCGGTTTGAAGTACAAACCGGTACGAAAGGTCCATCGCCGTGCGCTCTCCTGGGCGCCTACGTGGAGGCCCATCTATACCGGTTCGTAAGGAACCGGTACGAAAGGGTGGGGGCCTTTTGCACCGGATGTTTTATACCGGTTGCGAAACCGGTGCAAATGGCCCTCTGAAACCGGTATTGATGAGCGTTTTTCCACTAGTGACCCTAGGTTCATCCATGTAATCTGTCTTGAAATAATCACATCATCCGTGACGATCTCACCGCCGTGAAGCTTTGTTTTTCTATCTCAAAGTTCATTTTTTTCCTCACACATAGCCTGGTTGCACAAACTAGTTCCCCGACGCGCGGTAAACGACGCAAGGATGCCGGCTGGCCCACGTAGTCGGCAAATCGTACGTGTGGTTGCACCGAGCAGGGAGCCTACCTGCCTAAACTATGAAGGCAGTACAGATTTTCCCTGTGCAGACATGTGGAGGGGGGCATCAGCTATCGAGTGAGCGCCTCGCGTGCCGCTAGACTGAAATCGATTCCTGGTGCCCGTGTCTGCCGGATGCCTCGTACCATCCGTGTGCGAAAGCCGGAGCACTTGCCAGTAGGCAGTGGCCGCCCACGCCCAGGCAGGATCCGATGTTGCTGACTAGTTTACGCGCGGATCCATTCGCCAAGCTGCGCTACTGCCAGATGGTGGTGCTGTTCTTGTATAGTACGGTACAAAGTTGAGGAACGAGAAAGGTAGTTTGCTCCATCGAAATCGCGTATCGCAATCGCGCGGCGCCGAACCTTTCCCCCAACTTCTGGTTGTCACGGCATCTGGTGCACCGAAAGTCAATAATGGCTCCAGCTAAATTCCGTAGCCCGTAGGGTCTCTTGCCCAGTTGCCCGGACTTTGGCCGGTGAGCTTTCCAGGGCTGGGGAGCTGGACGGTGAAAAGAAAAAGGCCGACACGCCACCGACATTTGCATACGAAAGCGAGAAATGGAGGAGGAAAAAGAATGGCCGGTTTCGAATCGATCTGATAACGAGGTCTACACAGCAGTTTAATCAGCCTGATTTTGATGATAACATATCCTGCCGAGTGCCGAACCAAACCCACTCAACGAAGGAAGGGTTCGCTAATCGCTAGGTCCAGTGGACCTATAGGTGCACCTCGACCCCACATGTCAACGTCGAGGTCTCTGGATCTCTCTTCGTCGTCCTCGTCACGCGCCTCGGTGGCCGGTTCAATCACTCGCCCTCTCTCTCCCGACGTGCGGCCCGTTGCCAACTTGACGCGATGATGCTTGATTTAGTAACGAAATCTATCACGAACTCTACTCATTCACAAAAGAAATAATGTTAACCCTAACTTATTATACCCCGACGAATCGTGTCTGGACAAAATGCTCACGCTACTGTTCATAAATGGATTGGCTACTTAATTGAATTATCATCGGAGAGCGACGGCCGTCGACAGGCGTCCAGTCGGCAACGGAACCGGAGAAAACGCCAGGAAGAAAGCGGGAGTGGGAGCAGGGCAGAGCAGCACGTCGACTGGAGGCGCCGACCCGTCGCAACCGGCCACGCCTCGGAGACCGCTACTGCCTACCGCTCCACATGGCGCGCGCCGACCTCTCCGTCCCGATTATATGCGTCGACGCACCGCCATCCAAGTCGGACGGACCGCCCCACGCACGGCGCCACACGCGTCGCGGCGCCACTGGGCTCGCGCACATCTGGCCGACACGCTGTCACTGGCGACGTTGAACCCTGCATCTTTCCGTTTCCCTTTTTCCATTTCTTCTGCGTGGATTGCTTGTATTGAATCCACAGCGCTACAGATGGACACCTTTCGAGCCTGCCTATATAAGGACGGCTCGAGCACGGATACCTTCATCATTCACAAAGCAAACCCACAAGCCAAGAACCAATACTCTTGCTGATCTGTTGTTTTCTTTTAGCTCTCTGCACCACCAACCGATCGAGATCATGGAGGACGAGAGGAACACCCAGCCCCAGCAGACCGGCGAGGCCGATCAGGTGGAGGTGACCGACAGGGGCTTCTTCAACCACCTCGTCGGCAAGAAGGAGGAGAAAGTCGAGCAACAGAAGCACGACGAGGCGGAGCTGGCCGCCGGCATGGAGAAGGTCTCCGTGGAAGAGCCCGCCGAGGCCAAGCACGAGGAGCACCACGACGGCGAGAAGCACGAGAGCCTCCTCACCAAGCTGCAGAGGTCCAGCTCCAGCTCAAGCTCGGTACGTGTAAACCACTAAATTAAATCTAAATCATCATCATCATCCATCTCAGTATTCACACTCTCTATAATCTGTTTTAAGATCTGGCAAGATTATTACATATGCTGACCTCGTTCGTATTCATGCACAGTCGAGCGACGAGGAGGAGGAGGAGGTGATCGACGACAACGGCGAGGTGATCAAGAGGAAGAAGAAGAAGGGCCTCAAGGAGAAGCTCAAGGAGAAGCTGCCCGGCCACAAGGACGCCACCGCCGCCGAAGGCCAGCACGCCACGGGCCTGCCCGCGCCGGCGCCCCCCTCAGCTCTGCAGGCCCACCACGACACCGCCGTCCCCGTCGAGAAGGTCGACGCCGACGTCAAGACGGAGGCGGTGCCCGAGGAGGAGAAGAAGGGGTTCCTCGAGAAGATCAAGGAGAAGCTCCCCGGCGCCCACAAGAAGCCGGAGGACGCTGCCGTGGCGCCGGCGGTCACGCACGCTGCCCCTGCGCCGGTCACGCACGATGCCCCGGCACCGGTGCACGCGCCCGCGCCGGCCGCGGAGGAGGCGGTGAGCAGCCCTGACGGGAAGGAGAAGAAGGGCCTTCTGGGCAAGATCATGGACAAGATTCCGGGGTACCACAAGACCCCTGCAGCTGGGGAGGAGGACAAGGCCGCTGCACCCGCAGCCGACCACAAGACCAGCGCTTAATCGCGAGACTCCATCAGCGAGACCGGACCTTGATTCAGTGTTGGCGTGTGTTTTGTTCTGTTTTTGCGTTTTTAAGTTCGTGTCCTGGTGGTGGGAGGGGTTGGTCGTCTTTGATTTGAAGGTCCGGTCTGTGAAGCCCGCTACGTGTGTTTAGTTCAGGGTTCACACACGGGCTTCAGTTTGGTTCTGAGTCAGGCTCTGGGTGTCAAGTTTGTCTACGTGTATGTGTATTGGTTTATTGCTGGGCATTATGCCTCAGCATTAAAGATTTCCGCCCAGTACATGCTGTTGCATTTTCTCCAATTACATATACGCCTGTGCTCCGGTGTCCCCCCCTGGCGAACGACGTTGGGGTGAAAAACACATTGACGGTCAAGATTACCCGATACCCCTTCGGCGTTGTGTATAGCGGGGCGCGCGGATGCATTTGTACGGTATTCTGTACGTATACGGTTTGCGACGTGGCCAGCAACGTGGCAAGGAAGAGGAGGCGTCGGTGACGTGTAGTCAGACGTGGCTAGGGAGCGCAATCGTCGGGGAATATAAAAGGCTTCCGTCTGGCACGCCCGCTGCCATTTCCCCCCGTTCCCCATCTTCTCCCTCTCGCTCACTCCGCCAAAAAACCCGCCTCCCTCTCCCTCACTCCGCCCGCCGGTAGTTTAGGTATTGGATCGTCGGCGATCCAGTAGATCCGTACGCGATGGAAGCAGGGGGAGCTGCCGCGGACGATGTGAAGACGGTGGCGGTGGTGGAAGTTGATCCATCGGCGCAGGCGGTTGGAGGGGAAAGCGGTGCTGGAGGGTCGGCGGTCGCTGCGAGGACCACCGCCGTGGAGTCCTCCGTCATCGGGTCGGTGGTCGTCGGCACGGTGGTGGCGGCAACGGCCGATGTGGATGCGGGCGGAGATGCTGCCGCAGCCGTGAAGGTGGCGTCGGATCTTGTGGAGGAGGCTTCATCCTCCGCGGCGGTGAAGACGGTGGCGGATCTGGTGGCTGCGCCGGCTGCCGGCGACGTCAGTGAGGTGCAGGCGGACATGCAGATGGAGGTAAGTTCTCTGTCCCTTCTTTTTGCTTTCGATTAAGCGGGTCTACGATGCTAGCATGGGTGCACAGATGCATGGGGGAGTGCCTTGGAGATGAAAAAGACCTAGGAAGAACGAATGATTTTGTATGTTTTTTAATTGCTGGACATCGATGGATCTTGGGCGTAGTTCTTTTGCTGCTAAAAGTATGAATAGGAATAGAGATATCTTGCTATGCCGGTTAATATGTAACAAAGAAATAGTTGGTACCTATGATCGAATTTTTGTTGCAACAGAGATTTTTGTAGGTTTATATTGGGTTGTGAATGCAATAAATAACCTAGCCCGTTGTATTGATTCGTGATTGATGCCGGATATGAATTGCAATATGGGTTGTAAGTGAGAAAAATACCAGAATTGTTGATTTGTTTCCTGATTTATGCTAGTTATGAGTTGCAATGTGGGTTACAAGTAACATTTGGTGACATAAGAATTAACTTAAATTTTAGTAGACTCACAATTATTGAGACAGAAATATTAAATTGATGTATTCAATCCTTTGTCAACTCCTATCTAGATTAAGATATCATTAACTACATTTTAAAGCTTGATATTCATATGTTGCCTGGTACAAATAGCTTGAAATTAGAAAAATTAGTGATAGATAACTTGCTTGTATGAGCATACATGTTTGCAAAGTTATCATTGACAAAGTGATGCTACTCTGTAGCAAATTTTAGCACTGATGGGCCACTACCAATAACAACAAAATGAATTTTGTTCTTCCTTTCTTATTTGACAAGGGAAATTTTAGCAATGATGGGGCACTACCAATTAGCAAAATGAAGCTTGTTGACTTATTGCAGTTGTGATGCATTGCTTAACAGAGCAGACAATATAATTCCCTTGTCAATGATAACTTTGCATGATCATGTAGTTTGGAGTATAATGTAAGTTTGCATGATCAGGTAGTTCTGATGCATTGCTTAACAGAGCAGACAATATAATTCCCTTGTGAATGATAACTTTGCATGATGAGGCAGACAATATAATTCCCTTGTCAAAGCATGATCAGGCTAGGTGCTAGCATAATGTAACTATAAATATAATTCCCTTATATGCATGATCAGGTAGTTTGGTGTATACATAAGATATAATGAAAGAATAATTAAGATGATCTATTTGCCATGCATAGTATTTGGATGTTCTTTTCCTATTGGTGATTACTGTGCTGACTTATCTTATTTGTATGCAGGCTGGTGAAGGGTCGAGGAAGCGGAAGCGCGAGGAGGAGGAGCCTGTGCCTCCTCCAATCCAGGAGCTAGAACCTGTCCCTCCTCCAATCCAGGAGGAGGAAGTAGCTGTCCCTCCTCCAATCCAGGAGGAGGAAGATCCTCTGCCTGCTCCAGCAGTGCATGCTCCAGTAGTGCCTGCTCCAGGAGTGGCTGCTCCACCTTTCCCTGCTCCATATGAGCAGCTGGAGGATTCAGATGGCTCCCTGGAGGTGAGCTATACAATTTGTTGTGTAGCATTGCATGTATTTCTTTATGTTTGCTATGTTTCTGTAATCTTAACTTGTACAAATTGTTGGTGTGCAGTATGACTCTCAGGATTCAAGCGAGTCCGTGGACAGCAGGAACATTGGATCCTTCTGGACCAAGCTGCTGAAGAAGCTGGATGATGGGGTCCTCCCTTTCAAGAAGAGGGGGAGGTACTTCTGTCCATGGCACAAGGTGAAGCCCAGGGATGGAGAGCTTGGTAGCCTCAGGCAGCACTGCGAGGAGCTAGCCCGTAGTGGCACCTCCAAGCAGATAAGGGCAGAGCATCAAGGGCTTCTCATGGTGCTTGCTAATGAGGATGCATGATGCCTACTTCTGGTGGATGGTGCTTGGTCTGTAGATTTGGTGTTTGTTTATGATGTTGGAACTACTGGTTTGTGTTGTCTTGAACAATGTTTGGTTTGCTTTTGAACTAAGTATTCAGACCATCTATTATAGTGATGGTCTTAATTACTGAATCTGTGTGGATCTAAGTTGTGTGTTGAATTATTATGTAGCTGATGATGCTTACCTCTATGTTTCATTTGGAATGATGGTGGTTTCATGTTTCATTAATTTGTCAATGAAAGCACAGGTCAAGTTTAGAAGAAGTTTTAAACATGAACAAAACAATTGTAATCCATCAATGCAAACAAAAAAATGCATGTCTTTCTTTAACATTATGAGGGCGTTTGCTGAATCCTACTGTAATAGTAGTGACAAATTTGCATATAGATGGTTATGTAACATGGCTTTGAATTTAATTATATGCTAGCACATTAGGACTAATGCAAATTTCAATATAAAACAAGTTAAATATTACAAGAAAACATAGAAATATTAGAGCAAATCAGGAACAAATCATGGAAATATTAGAGCAGATCAGCAACAGTCCTTGAATGTAAATATAGTAGAGCAAAGGGTAGTGTTTCGAGAGAGGGGTTTTCGGACGAAAAGAGGGGGGAATGGCCAAAAAATGACCAAACCACCATGGAATGGGGCAAGATTTGGCACACTTGACCACCTTATGATGTTAAACCTTGTTTGGTAGGGGTTTTGAATTTTTGGAGTTGGCACCATGGTTGCCCCATGGTGTAGATGTGTCGAGAGAGGGGTTTTCGGACGAAAAGAGGGGGAATCGCCAAAAACTGAGCAAACCACCATGGAATGGGGCAAGATTTGGCACACTTGACCACCTTATGATGTTAAACCTTGTTTGGTAGGGGTTTTGAATTTTTGGAGTTGGCACCATGGTTGCCCCATGGTGTAGATGTGTCGAGAGAGGGGTTTTCGGACGAAAAGAGCGGGGAATCGCCAAAAACTGAGCAAACCACCATGGAATGGGCCAAGATTTGGCACAGTTGACCACCTTGTGATGTGACACCTTGTTTGTTAGGGGTTTTGATTTTTTGGAGTTGGCACCATGGTTGCCCCATGGTGTAGATGTGTCGAGAGAGGGGTTTTCGGACGAAAAGAGCGGGGAATCGCCAAACACTGAGCAAACCACCATGGAATGGGGCAAGATTTGGCACAGTTGACCACCTTGTGATGTGACACCTTGTTTGGTAGGGGTTTTGATTTTTTGGAGTTGGCACCATGGTTGCCCCATGGTGTAGATGTGTCGAGAGAGGGGTTTTCGGACGAAAAGAGGGGGGAATCGCCAAAAACTGAGCAAACCACCATGGAATGGGGCTAGATTTGGCACACTTGACCACCTTGTGATGTTAAACCTTGTTTGGTAGGGGTTTTGAATTTTTGGAGTTGGCACCATGGTTGCCCCATGGTGTAGATGTGTCGAGAGAGGGGTTTTCGGACGAAAAGAGCGGGGAATCGCCAAAAACTGAGCAAACCACCATGGAATGGGGCAAGATTTGGCACAGTTGACCACCTTGTGATGTGACACCTTGTTTGTTAGGGGTTTTGATTTTTTGGAGTTGGCACCATGGTTGCCCCATGGTGTAGATGTGTCGAGAGAGGGGTTTTCGGACGAAAAGAGGGGGAATCGCCAGAGCAAACCACCATGGAATGGGCCAAGATTTGGCACACTTGAACACCTTGTGATGTGACACCTTGTTTGGTAGGGGTTTTGATTTTTTGGAGTTGGCACCATGGTTGCCCCATGGTGTAGATGTGTCGAGAGAGGGGTTTTCGGACGAAAAGAGCGGGGAATCGCCAAAAACTGAGCAAACCACCATGGAATGGGGCAAGATTTGGCACAGTTGACCACCTTGTGATGTGACACCTTGTTTGTTAGGGGTTTTGATTTTTTGGAGTTGGCACCATGGTTGCCCCATGGTGTAGATGTGTCGAGAGAGGGGTTTCGGACGAAAAGAGGGGGAAAAAAACTGAGCAAACCACCATGGAATGGGCCAAGATTTGGCACACTTGAACACCTTGTGATGTGACACCTTGTTTGTTAGGGGTTTTGATTTTTTGGAGTTGGCACCATGGTTGCCCCATGGTGTAGATGTGTCGAGAGAGGGGTTTTCGGACGAAAAGAGGGGGGAATCGCCAAAAACTGAGCAAACCACCATGGAATGGGCCAAGATTTGGCACACTTGACCACCTTGTGATGTGACACCTTGTTTGGTAGGGGTTTTGATTTTTTGGAGTTGGCACCATGGTTGCCCCATGGTGTAGATGTGTCGAGAGAGGGGTTTTCGGACGAAAAGAGCGGGAATCGCCAAAAACTGAGCAAACCACCATGGAATGGGGCAAGATTTGGCACAGTTGACCACCTTGTGATGTGACACCTTGTTTGGTAGGGGTTTTGATTTTTTGAGTTGGCACCATGGTTGCCCCATGGTGTAGATGTGTCGAGAGAGGGGTTTTCGGACGAAAAGAGCGGGGAATCGCCAAAAACTGAGCAAACCACCATGGAATGGGCCAAGATTTGGCACACTTGACCACCTTGTGATGTGACACCTTGTTTGGTAGGGGTTTTGATTTTTTGGAGTTGGCACCATGGTTGCCCCATGGTGTAGATGTGTCGAGAGAGGGGTTTTCGGACGAAAAGAGGGGGGAATCGCCAAAAACTGAGCAAACCACCATGGAATGGGCCAAGATTTGGCACACTTGACCACCTTGTGATGTGACACCTTGTTTGTTAGGGGTTTTGATTTTTTGGAGTTGGCACCATGGTTGCCCCATGGTGTAGATGTGTCGAGAGAGGGGTTTTCGGACGAAAAGAGGGGGAATCGCCAAAAACTGAGCAAACCACCATGGAATGGGCCAAGATTTGGCACACTTGAACACCTTGTGATGTGACACCTTGTTTGTTAGGGGTTTTGATTTTTGGAGTTGGCACCATGGTTGCCCCATGGTGTAGATGTGTCGAGAGAGGGGTTTTCGGACGAAAAGAGCGGGGAATCGCCAAAAACTGAGCAAACCACCATGGAATGGGCCAAGATTTGGCACACTTGACCACCTTGTGATGTGACACCTTGTTTGTTAGGGGTTTTGATTTTTTGGAGTTGGCACCATGGTTGCCCCATGGTGTAGATGTGTCGAGAGAGGGGTTTTCGGACGAAAAGAGCGGGGAATCGCCAAAAACTGAGCAAACCACCATGGAATGGGGCAAGATTTGGCACAGTTGACCACCTTGTGATGTGACACCTTGTTTGGTAGGGGTTTTGAATTTTTGGAGTTGGCACCATGGTTGCCCCATGGTGTAGATGTGTCGAGAGAGGGGTTTTCGGACGAAAAGAGGGGGAATCGCCAAAAACTGAGCAAACCACCATGGAATGGGCCAAGATTTGGCACACTTGACCACCTTGTGATGTGACACCTTGTTTGTTAGGGGTTTTGATTTTTTGGACTTGGCACCATGGTTGCCCCATGGTGTAGATGTGTCGAGAGAGGGGTTTTCGGACGAAAAGAGCGGGGAATCGCCAAAAACTGAGCAAACCACCATGGAATGGGCCAAGATTTGGCACACTTGACCACCTTGTGATGTGACACCTTGTTTGTTAGGGGTTTTGTTTTTTGGAGTTGGCACCATGGTTGCCCCATGGTGTAGATGTGTCGAGAGAGGGGTTTTCGGACGAAAAGAGGGGGGAATCGCCAAAAACTGAGCAAACCACCATGGAATGGGGCTAGATTTGGCACACTTGACCACCTTGTGATGTTAAACCTTGTTTGCTAGGGGTTTTGAATTTTTGGACTTGGCACCATGGTTGCCCCATGGTGTACATGTGTCGAGACAGGGGTTTCCGGACGATAACTTTGGGGGAACTTTCTTCATATTTGATAGATCTTAGTTTACAGACATAGATGTAATGTGCATGAATTAAAATTTGGAAATTATTATTTGTAAAAACCAGAATGCAATTTGAAACTTTGCATTGAAAATAATAATTACAAATATGGGACTTCAATTGCATTATTATGAGTTGGGACAACTTAATGGGCTTTCGGCCCATTTAATGATTCATGAATGCGTTGACACGTACATTACGTGCGAGTAGTGCGGGGTGATTGGGTAGAATTAGTGCCGGTCGTGGACTCGTTGACCTAGTTATCAACCTCCATCTTCCCACGTCCGCCGCCCCCCACCTGAACCACCGTCCGCCGCCCCCGAGCTGAACCACCGTCCGGCACCACGCACATCACCGACCCTGGGACGCACATCTCTGTGGCGGCCACCGTCGTCTGTGCATCGACATCAAGATCTCTCCCGCGGCCACCGTGTGTGTCTGCTGCGGCCATCATCGTCTCTGCCGCGGACATCCTCGTATCTAGGGCGGCCACCGTCTCTGCCTCGACAAACGCAGGTATGCCGCCGCCACCATCATCTGTGACGCGACCATACTCTCTCTCACGGTCGCATCCTCCTCCCTCAACCCTAATTTCCTCAGCACATGCGGTATAGATAGTCCTCATCACAAGGTGCTGCTGCTTCAGACCGGCGCGACAGCAAGAGGGTTCTGTGGGCAAACCCTCTGTTTATTTGATAATTTCCTGCAGTAAGCGAGACTGTGTAGGACTAGGCCATTCTAGATGATAGTGTAGCCTAGGGACAACTGACAATAACAGTAGGGTTGCCAGGACCTTGTTGCACTTGCATCTCATCTAGCCAGACCAAGATTAAGGAGATCATAACATATTAAACTAGACTTGTATGTGTATCTGAACAGTTTGATGTCTCACAAATCTGAACGAGTGAAGGTGCGCTTGCAACTTGAAACATATAAAGCTGGAAAGAGAACTTTTTAGTGTAATCTGTTGTATGAACTAGATCAAAGAAAGCTTTAGGTTACTTGGTCTCATATTCAACCTGATGGAAGATTTTTTTTTTCATTTCTATTTGGATTGACCGCTGCAGATTCGATAACACTTATTGAATTTTTTGTAGCCAAGTTGATTTATATAACATGGGTCCATATATTCCGTTAATTTTTTCCTATAGTTTTAGATGATTCCCTCTCGCATATTCCATTTTGCGGGTTTTCGTAACTTTTCTCTTTGTTCTTTTATCATCTTCATAGTATAGAAGACATAAGAGACTGCAAGATAGATGTTGTTTTTCTTATAGGCACGTTATTTTTTGCATTATTCATCTTACAATTATGTTATTCACTCTAAATATTCCAATAAATGATCTATATGTTTGAATGTGATTGTATGGTCTTAGAGATGTCTGCATATACGTGATTCATATAGGTTCATCATGGGTTATGTGTATTGAAATTACATGATGCAGGAAATAAAGCTTGATTTTACTAAGAAAATATGGCCATATTTAGGAGACCGAAATTTAGGATTTACATAAGATATAGAATAAAAAAGTATAGAAAAGGCAACTCATACAAAAAAAGTACTATTAATAGACGTGTTGTATGGCAAGACGTGCGTTGCACGTACACACTAACTAGTACATGTTAGCAGACGAAGTACAGATGTGTTTTCACAGGAAGTTCATATATGATATGACAAGAAGTTCAAATCTGTTATCACGTGAAGTTTGAATCTGCTGTCACATGATGTTCAAATCTGTTATTACGTAATTAAACCCGAGGGTATAGTGTATTAGTTTCATGTGATGCAGTTGTACAATTTTATTTCGTACCTATTATTAATTTCATGCTGTTCACAATTGGTCTACACAGGATGCAAGACCCGGATGGGGAGATTTTTTGTGACATCATTAGGTGGCAGAAAGTCGTAGCAGCAATGACCGACGACCAACGAGACAAATTATGCACTTGTGCTGTTGGCCGTTGCATGATCCAAATTCCATCCAGAAAGATACGGCCACTATTGGTGAAATACATGATGCAGGTTTATGACGAGGAAAAGGGTAGGTTCATCATTGAACCTAGGGTGGGTGAAATATCGGCAACAAATGAGGATGTGGAATGCTTGCTAGGATTAGAGGATCAAGGCTTGTCGTCTGCTGATATTTTAGAAGAGGAAGGAGAAGAATGGAAAACAAACATACCTACTAGATTTCTTAGTAAAAAAACTGGCAATTTAGTCATGAAAGATATGATTGATGAAATCATTACATCTAAAGCCACAAATGATGACTTCCTTCGAAGAGCTGTCTTAATTCTTATAGGGACTGTTCTAGCTCCTACTTCGACAGTTACGGTTTACAAGCCGTTCTATGCATTTGTGGAAACAATGTACAAGTTACACGACTTGAATTGGAACCAATTCACGCTTGCATATGTCATGAACCAGATCAGCCCTTGCCGGAGAGGAATATATGTTAGGCAGTGGCCGAAAGGCAATGTCGCAATTTTAGAGGTACATGTCCTTTAATGTTTTCGTTTTAATTTATTGCAACATATACTAATTGTCCTTTATATTTTTTCATGTAGTACTTGTATTGGGAGAAAGTGCAACCTATTGATGAGATAGCACTATATTCTCGCATCTCTTCACGCCCACTTATGATCAACTGGACAGAAGCTGCTGTAGCCTTGAGAGATAGCTATGATCAAGATAATGGCCGGGGCAAGGGTATCCTTAAGGTAACCATAGCGACACGGCCATTTCATATATTTGTTTAAAATGTAACTATCTACTATGAAAAATCGTACTTACATATTGAAATTGCGAATTTTAGATTGAAGATTGCATCACAGAGGAATATAGGCGAAAGTCTGCGAACATGGGTGCGGAAATTAAAAAACCGGGTAGTGGAAGGAGCAATGGAAAGGGCACTGGAAGGAGCAATGGGAAGGCAAGTAGCTCGAGAAAACCAGCAGGCCCGTCGTGGGAAATAAAGATGGAAAGCACCATGAAGAGGTTGATGCAGGATTTGAAGAGGGAGATAATGGAAGAACTACCAGAGATATGCGCGAAGGTGAATTGGCCGATATATTTCTCAACGACAAAGTTCACCCTGTATTTAATTATTATTGACATGACAAAATTTATATTCTTGTTGCAGGATGTTGTGAAATTACTAAACAAATCAGGTGTTAAGTACAAGGCATACAAGGAACCAATATATATGTCAGATCAGTACGATTATTACGAAGGCTGCGAAGTACCTGAACGGAAAGAATTTGTTTACGACAAAAATAGTGACACCCGGAGTGTGTCAGTACGTAACGAAGATGGTGACAAGGTTAGTTTTACAACAAATAATTGAGACTAACATGCTTCCACTATCGTTTCAATATACAATCTAGTCCAAACAATATAGAATCTGTGTAATACTTTGGATATTTGACCTGCGTCATGTTCATCTATGTTTCCTTTGCGTAGGTGTCCAAAGAGGCCCATAAAGAAGAGGATTACATCACACCTGCAAGGACCAAGTGTGACTTTCTAGGGGATGGCACGCCAGACAATCCTTGGCAACCGGCTGAAGATTTTAAGGAGGCCTCTTCATCGGAGGTGCCATCAAATATATTTGAACCTGCGCTCATTAAAATGAACAAAGAGGACGAACATAAAGACGCTGCATCAGAAGGTTCAAAAAGCGTCAATAGTGCAACCGGGAAGAATGAAGATGTAAATGGAAAGAGGAAGCGAAAGATCCCTCTTAAACTGCAGTATCCTTATATCGTTGAGAATCGAACAAAACGTCAACCTCGGAAAAAACCAACTCCCGCAAAAGGTACGCAATGGTAATTTTTTTGTTAACTTTTTGATTAGTAATCTCATACTAACCACAATGCATTTTGTTTGTACAGCTACTCCGTCAACCAATGATGTCGAAATTCCGCAAGACTCTACTGCGTTAACAGCGGAACACATTGCAGCAGCACAGCTTTTTGTTCAACTCTGCTGCAAGACTGAGGAAAATGGGAAAAAATGTGTCTACAAAAATGATATTGGCGTCACATTGACATCACAGAGGCTTAAAGTGGTTCTAGACCATAAATGGTGTACAGATGATGTAAGTACATAGCTGATGACTCAAGTATGCACATACTTTTGATGTTTGAATTATGCACATGTATGTTTACGTGTTTGCTACACCAAACATTTGTTTTTCAGGTTATCGATGCTTACATTGGAGATTTGTCTCTTCGTGTTGGGGATGATCGGTACTTATGTGCAGCGTGGAGGTCATCATTCCTGCTAGAACAACATCGCAAAGGCCAGAAAACTAAAAAAAGTAAGAAGAACGATGATGACTTAGCTATAAGAACTGGAACCATTCAACGAGTGGTGGACGAATATTTTAGGCGGCAGAAGGTAAAGTATTCCATCAATATGACAAACTTTAGTACGAATACTAATTTACATTGCAATGACAATTTTTTCCTGTCACACAGGCATATTTTCCAGTTAACATAATGAACAATCACTGGATTACCGTGATCATGCACATACCGAAGGAAGAATTCCAAGTTCTTGACTCATTATTTCCATTAAGTGTGACAATAGACACTGTCAGGGCTCTGGTACTGTTTCTTCTACTACATATTGTCTTCAAATTTAATGCGCACTCAAACATCTAATTATCTATATTTGTATAGAGAGAACAAATATCTGCTGACATCCTAGAGTACAACAATTCTACATCTGGATTTTTCCCTGATGTGAAAACTTGGGATATAAAATCATACAATATGCCGCAGCAAAAAGATGGGTCAGTACATGCAAACTACAAATAAATACATATTACAATACTACTTCTGAACTAAGTCAATGTAATCAATTATTGTTGCAGCAATTCATGTGGCTTATTTGTTCTTCAATGCATGGAACATTGGGATGGAGATAAATGGACTAAAGAAATATCACAGGTACTGGTTTCTACATGCTGAAAAAAAACCTTTGTTCCATGCTACATAAAATTAATAACCCATGCCTATTGTTTGCAGGAGATGATAGACGGATCAAGGAACCTCATTAACGCACAGATAGTTTTAGCAACTTCAAATCTCTTAGAGACGGTGAAAACAAAGGTTGTCCGGATCTCCAAGAGATTTACAAAGTAGATAAACCAGCAGTGAGCATAGGTTGGGTTTTAGTCCCGTAGAAGGTTTCCCAGCTTGTGTGAATCTCCTGTAATTCTATATGTATGACAGTTAAGTACGATTGGCAACTACTGTGCTTGTGTGATTTTAAGTATTCATCTATCTATTGTGTACATCAATTCCTTCTTGTTCAAACTACGATGTCACTTACCTGCCTGTCGTCAGGGTTATTTGCAGCACCCTTAAGCTATATTTAAGTCGAGATCTTATGCTGTCGGTCACATATTAAAATCACAATGGTTTTAGATTGAACTGTGCGTGTAGGACTGGATCAGTCATGTACTTTACGTTGCTTTAAAGAACAGCATGAACACAATTACTCTCCGCTGTCTTGTGAGCCAGTTATCACCTTGCCGCGATGTGTTTCGACTTGCTAAAACTCTGCTACAAGGTTCATCTTATAAATCTCATCTCTTGTAATCCTTATGTGCTGTGTAAACCAAGCCCATGTACCAACAATTCGTATGGAGAAAATTACAAAACCCACCACAACTGCGTGCGGCTAGGGTTTCAAAAAAACGCCACCTTTCAAAACGACCCAGCCGGCCCGTGCCTTGGATCGATCTATTCTTTCTCTCCCCTTCTCCCGTCCGCCTCAGTCGCCGCCGTCGCACGTCCGCCGCCGCGCGAACGCCGCCGCCGACATGCCGTCCTGGAACGACGGAGAGAGCAGCAGCCAAGACAGTCTGCTCTCTGAGTTCGCCAATGGGGCCGATCTGAGCCCAATGTGTCGGGTACGTGTGGAGCTAGGGTTAGGGTTTGGTTAAATTTGGGAATTTGCTTGATTTAAACCATTTGATTCGAATTCGTTGCATTTTATCTTGTCATTAAGGTCCCAGAGACCATGTATGACCCGGATTACGCCGGTGTTCATGCTGGGCCGGAGCGCTGCCACCACCACTTGCCGTGCCACAAGTATGTGGCATTCGACGGGACGAACACGGGCCGGAGGTTCTTGGGCTGTGGATGCAAGGTAGGAACATCCTTCTGCATTTACAAATTCTTTGTGCAGTGATCAAATGTTGTGACAGTTCTTGTGTTGTGGATGGATGTACCAATACAAAACCTTGTGTCATATTTAGCACCACAGTTTTGAGCCACATTGTTTCATCAACACTTGTACTAATTTTTGGAATAAAAATAATTTTCAGGACAATATTTGTGAGACAGTATTTTGGGTGGATCAGGAGTGGCCACAATCTCTGAAACGTGCATTGCTCCAGTTGTGGCATTCATTTGAGGAGGAGAAGGAAACCAGAATCTCTGGTAATGTAGAGTATGCTACTGCCAATTACCAGCTAGTGCTTGAGAAGAGGGAGCTGGAAAAGAAAAACCTTGAACTGCATAAACAGCTTGGTAGCCTGAGTACTGAGCAAGAAGGAATGGTTGCAAAATCTGCTGCTGAACTTGAGAAGGTTATGAGGGAGAAGGCAGAGCTGCAGATTGCCACTCTAAAGGAGGACAAGAAGAAGCTCGAGTATTACGTTGCAGATCTCTTCAATATTAGAGACAGAAACCAGAAGAAGATGAAGGCCATACAAGAGATTTCTGCAAGTTGGGAGTGAAGCATGCCACTATGTTGATGTAATAAATGTACTACATGTTCTATCTCTGAGATTTGTGTAACTGAACCAAGTACACTTTAGTAAAGAAAACTAAAAAAAACCATGTCACCATTCCAACTCCAGGTTCATATAGCATAATGATTGATGACTACATATCGGCATGCCAACTCAAGCTTCATAATATCGTGCGAAGTTCATCCTTTAAAACGCCCCCTTTCAAAATAAGTCATTCATCTTCCTGACCTACAAACATATGCGCAACATGCCTGCAATTCACAAAACCAGATGATAAAGTAAATAACTATAATATACAAGGATGCATAAATAATTGATCGCAAACAAAAATTAATACTCACCTAGGATTCAGCTCACATTTCAAGCTACGTTTGGTGTGTCCACCCTTTTTGCATCTGCTACATCGAATCCCCCTACCCCGCTCGTCATACGATAATGGCCTTCCATTCTTTGTCACGGGTCCTTCTCCATCATCTCTACGCTTTCGTTTCTTAGGCGCACCTCGAGCAGCAACTTGAGCAGGATCACCCAATTCATTAACATTAGTATTAAGCGAGTTTGTGGGACGGTTGGGTACATTATCATACTCCATCTTCTTTGAAATAATGTCAGCATAAAATGCCTTGGTCCGCTCGAATAACACTGGATCTTTGTATGCAACTTGCAATGCTTCAGCTTGTAACACGTTCAGCTCCGTAAATCTTTGTCGCTCCTCCGCTACGGGAAAACCCCAACCATACAGATCGCTCGTGCGCCTCGCTGGCAAGCCACCCCTAGCTTGTTTAGAGAATCGGAGCAGAACTAAACAACCCGGTATTTCATCCAAATCCAGCACATCAAGTACATGGAGAATATGCTTGCAAGGAAGTCCCCTCCGGATCATCCTTCGACAGCTGCACTCTACAAATTTATCCGAGTTGGCCGGTTTATAATCAACATAAAACTTTGCATGCTTTCTCTTTTTCCAAGCAACAACAAACTGCATCTCACCTTCTGTTCCCTTGTACTGATCTATAACCTCAATGCCTTCTATTTTATATATCTCTTGCTGCAATATATAAAAGTTTGCCGGAGTGAATACCTTTGCAGCAGCTCTCTCAATTCTCCTCAAATTGGTTACTGGTACAGGTGATGTCTGTGAACTGATGCAGTCATCTTTTGCCTCCGTCTCTCGAATGCGCACTATAGCATTCTCGTAGTGCAAAATCAAATCCACTAGTGTCATACCGTAGTCTAGGTGTAGGTGAAGACATGAGTTAAGACTTTCACTTCGCTGATTGCTTTTCATACCAAGCCAGAACCCCTCAGATAGGTACGCCGCTGCCCATAATCTCCTCTTCTTGTACATTCTTTTCAGCCAAGTTTGTGTTTTCTCCGTCTGCCATTTCTGGATAAAAGCGTGCCATCTTTCCTCGAATATATCCGGTGTGGTCGTGTAATACAACAGAGCCCGAAACTCACTCAACGACTTGAAACTTAGGTGCCGAGCCATGTTCTTTTCAATGTGCCATGAACAAATACGGTGCGACTGCTCCGGAAACACACTTCGAATAGCTCTAATCATCGCACTATCGGCATCGGTGATTATTGACTTGGGTTTCTGCTGCAACATAGCTTTCAAAAAAGTCTTCAGTAGCCATACATATGTGCGTTCCTTCTCATCTGATAAGATGGCACACGCAAAAACTGTCGTCCTCCGGTGATTGTTAATTCCAACAAACGGAACAAATGGCATACCATATCGGTTCATCTTATATGTGCTGTCAAACACGAGTACGTCTCCATAATCATTGTAATCCTGCCTGGACTGAGCATCACACCAGAACAAGCTTTTCAAACGACCTTTACTATCAACGTCGTACTCAAAAAAAAAATCAGCACACTTCTTCCTCCGGTTCTCCATCATGGCAATGGCTGAGGTAGCATCACCACCTGCAAGTAACTTTCTCTTCTCCCTGCAGCACATGTTGTACAAGTCCTTCCTCGTAAACCCAACAGTGGTGTACCGACCATACTTGCTGAGGAAGGTATCCATGATCACATGCTTCCTAACCCCAGCTGCTGCCAATGCTAATATCTCCGCTTTCTGGAAATCTTTTATCCTCCGATGTGACCATAAAAATGGGCTCTCCGTCGGTTCTGCACACTTATGACTATGCTTGTAAACAAATTTTGCAACACGCCAAAGCCCCGTACCTCTATCAAGCTTCACATCCAACTCCGCTTTACAATTGCAACGTGACAAAGGTCTCAACCTACGGGTGCGGTTGTCCATAGTCAGAAACTTGCTGTTACGTTTTCCTTCCCGTGAACACACAAAACGCCTTCTGCGAACTATTTTGTTAGCACCCTTACTCTTTTTGAACTTGAACTTTCTTACACTGAATCCCTCTTGTCGAGCATATCCATTATAAAAAGTATAAGCAGCTGCCTCAGACACAAATGTCATCTCCATTACCTCCCAGTAAAACTTTCTCTTTTCTTCTGTATCACTCTCATCTTCATCCTCTGATCCATTCTTTTTCTTACCAACTGATTTCACCTGCATGCACAATTTTATAACATTCAAAACATAAATATTTTTTAACGCAATGTCCGCGATTCATAAAACGAATAAATTCAGAATACTTACATGTCTTCTTCTAACAGGTTCTTCTATAGTCTCCAAGTCTGAATCACCGTAATAGTCGTAAGAAGAATTATCGCCAACTAATACCTGAGCAAACAATAAATATTAACGATCATGTCACGACGACATAAAATGCATTGTTCAATTATTAAATTTTAATTAAACATACATATGACCTAATAAAAAAAAATGCATACCTCGTCAACAAAACCTGAGTCCAATCTCTCGTCATCAGTTGGCTCGTCCAGAACATCACTCTGAATCTAATGCATTTTAAACCATGTGAACATCAATTACATATTTTTATGCAATCGGAAATTTATTACTACAAACTCACATTATCAGTGTCAACATCTTCTTCTAGCTCTACATTATCATCTTCTAGATCAACACCATCTGCATCCATCTATTAACAAAAAAGCACTATCAGTATTTAACAAATTACATACAACTGCTAAATATAACTAGTATTTCCGTTTCACTCACACTTTCGTCGACATCATCGTCTCCAGATGTTTGTTCATCTTCACGAGGTGCATTATCGTTGCCAGACGAAATATTGAATTCCTCTTCATCTGTATTTCCGCTCTCGTACTCCATTGAACTTGCACTCAAATCTGAAACGTCCATCGCCTGTCCAAAGTAACAACAAAATAAGTACATCTGAAAAAAGGAGCTCCAAACCCAAACCCTAACATCAACCAAATCATGAACATGCAATTAGTTTTTAAAATCAATTACCTACCAGCAACCAACAATGTAGCAGCAGGAACAACCCGCGTGCGATCCTTGGCCAGCCTCCTCGTCGCCGGATCCGCCTCCCGCCTCCACGTCCGACCTTGGCCAGCCTCCTCGTCGCCGGATCCGCCTCCCGCCTCCACGTCCGACCTTGGCCAGCCTCCTCGTCGCCGGATCCGCCTCCCGCCTCCACGATGCACGGCTTCGCCGGCTCAGCTCTCGGAACGAAACCGCCCTGCGCTAGGCCTTGCCGTCCCAACGTCGTCCTCCCTGCCGTCTCCCTCCCGATGGACAGAGCCTTCCAAACCCTAAGGAGAACCAGCAATGGCGCACACGCAAGGATTCAAATTATTTCCCCGTAACCACCGCCTATCGCCGGCATCAAATCCACGTGATCGACGTAGTTTTCGGGTCCAACTCCGATTCTAATGCCGTGGGGCCGGTGGAAACCGTCATCACCAAACATACGTACAATATCTACGTGGCATCCGATCATCTATGTGGAATATGACGTGGAGTATAATTATACGCCACTAATACGGCCCCACCGTCTCGAACGGGTATCCCATCTGAACGTCGTTCGCCAGGGGGGGGACACCGGAGCACACCCCTATATTGTTCCGTGTATTCCATGTAAATTGTCGTTTGAAAGGTGCTCCCTAGATTCGATGGGATGCGGAAGCCTTGGTCCGTCTCTCCTCTGTAGCGAGGCGATTTTTGGCGTTCCCCGTCGATCCACCTCACTCGCCGGCGAATCGAGGGCTCCTCCTCCTCCGTCGGCTGCTTTGGCAGCGGGAGGTTGGGGGAACCTCGGTTCCCGGCTTGTATATAGCGTAGGATCTGGTAGGGAGTTTGCGGCGTCGTGGAGGCGGCGAGGCTGTCGGTGTGGTGTTCGGGGTGGCGTGCTTCTCCTCCTGCGGCGGCGCTCTCTGGAGCTTCGTGGCGGCGCACGCAGCCGTGCACCAGAGCTTCCACGGGTCCTTGCGAATAAGGCTGGATCGAGGTGCTAGGCGATCGATCCGGAGGTTGAAGAAGATGGTGAAGAGCTTCGCGACGTCGTCGCATTCCAAGGTGTAGGCTCTCGGAGCCGGTGATTGGTGACTACCCCTCGCATGGAAGCCGACTCGATCCAAGTCTTGAGATGGAGCAGTGGCATCGGCTCGCCACCGACAGCTCCTTGTCGTCGGTGCCGTCGGCTAGGAGAAGGACCTCTTTGTAATTTTCTGTGGTTCTTGGGTTTTTCTGCAGAACGAAGCTATAATATCATCTTCTTTTAAAAAAAAGGTGCTCCCTAGATTCAGTGCTCCTCTCATTTTCTAAATAAAAAACAAAAACCATCTACCTTACAAAAAAAAATCAAGTATTCAAATGTTGCATCCTACAAGCATGCAAAATCCTAACCCTGGACTTTTTAATTTCTAAGTTACAGAAAAATGAAAAAATCTGCCAATCTTTAGAGTTCTCAAAATATGGACAATCACTACACTCGGGTCCATACCTTTTATTTTCCCAATTTCTAATAATTGCTATAGCACTGCCTTGTCTTAGACGGTGCCCACCCGTCCGCTCCGTCCGATTAACATCCTACGGCCAGAAGCATTTTCCGACACGTATCGTAACCGAAGCGAATCCCCTCTCGCCCCGTGATTATCTCCGCTCGCTCGCTTCCGCTCTCTCCTCCGCCGTTCCCCCGCGTCGCCACACCAAATCGAGCCTCACCGTCGACGAGTTGGTCTCCGGGAAGCCGTCTGCGAGGTCTCATGTAGCATGGGGCACTAGGGGAGAGCAGAATCGGTGGTGGGAACCAGTGGATCGGCTCGTCCTCGCCCGATTTCGGTGCATTCGAGGTGGTGTTAGGTTGGATTTGGTGTCGTGTGCCAGATCTCTGGATTCTGCGTCTGCTTCTCGTCGGTGTTCTTCGTCAAGTGCTGGTGAGTGCTTCGATTCGGCGCATTTGAGCATCTCATGTTTCCGATTTGGACGATTTTGCGTTTTCCTGTGATGCTGATACGTCCAAAACGTATCTACTTTCCCGAATACTTTTGCTATTGTTTTGCCTCTAATTTGTGTATTTTGGATACAACTAACACGGACTAACGCTGTTTTCAGCAGAACTGCTCTGTGTCTCGTTTTTGTGCAGAAATCCAACTTTCGGGAAAATCCTCGGAATTTCTTCAGATGGCCCTATTTTACCAAAATATTGACGGGCCGAAGGGCAAAGGAGGTGGAGGCCCGAGGGCCCACACCACATGGCGGCGCGACCCGTGGGGGGGCCCGCGTGGCCATGTGGTCTGGCCCCCTCGGCCGGCCTCCGACGCCCCCTTGGACTACTTATCGGGTTCGACCTAAAAACGCACGGGGAGAAGTCGAAGTCGCCCCTCCGAACGCCGCCACATCGCGAAACTCCGTCGCGGGAGCCAGAAGTCTCCGTTCTGGCACTCCGGGGACGGGGAATTGGAGGAGATCTTCACCGCCATCACCGCCAACGCCTCTCCATCAACCAGCAATGTTTCCCCCATCCATGTGTGAGTAATTCCCCCGCTGTAGGCTGAAGGGGATGGTAGGGATTGGATGAGATTGGTCATGTAATAGTCATAAGATTGTTAGGGCATAGTGCCTAGTATCCGTAGATGTCACTTTTATGATATTGTTGCAACTTGTTATGCTTAATGCTTGTCACTAGGGCCCGAGTGCCATGATCTCAGATCTGAACATGTTATTTATTCATGAAGATATTCGTTGTTTATGATCTTACCTGCAAGTTGTATACATGTCGCTGTCCGGACCCCGAAGTGACAGAAATCGGGACAACCGGAGGGGATGGTAGTGATGTGAGGATCACATGTGTTCACGGAGTGTTAATGCTTTGCTCCGTACTCTATTAAAAGGAGTACCTTAATATCCAATAGTTTCCCTAGAGGCCCGGCTGCCACCGGGTAGGACAAAAGATGTTGTGCAAGTTTCTCATTGCGAGCACGTACGACTAAATATGGAACACATGCCTATTGATTGATTAGTACTTGGATACCGTTTTATTATTATCTGCAAATGCCCATGCTTTGATTGTTACATGAGTTTCTCTCATCCATGCAACGCCCGTTAAATCCGTCCCTGTGCCTACAGTATTTTAATCCTGCTGTTTACTATAATCACTACTGCTGTCTTTATTTCACCACCGCTGTTATTTCACTATTCCTACTGCCATAAAACTGTTACTACCGATAAACTCTTGCGAGCAAGTCTGTTTCCAGTGCAGCTGAATTGACAACTCCGCTGTTAAGGCTTACAAGTATTCTTTGTCTCCCCTTGTGTCGAATCAATAAATTGGGTAATACTTCCCTCGAAGACTGTTGCGATCCCCTATACTTGTGGGTCATCAAGACTATTTTCTGGCGCCGTTGCCGGGAGCATAGCTTTATTTGGAAGTTCACTTGGATTGATATTGTTTGCTGCAAATTCTCCATCATGGGTAAACTTGCGATACTAAGATCGCCATATTACCATCCACTACAAGAAAAGGTACAACTCTGAGTACCTCTGCTCTTGATTCACCATCTGTGATTGATAAACTTGTTTCACCGCCACATGCTTCGCGTGGTACTTCTGCTGAATCTGAAAATTCTCATAATATTGATAATGTTTCTGCTGTGCTTGATGATAGTGGTTCATTGGGATCTTTTCTAGATGCTACGATTGCTAGGTCTAGACAAATTGAAAATACTGAAACTCCTAATGAAAATGCTGCTACACCTGTTAATTCACCTGAGTCTGTTGAATATTCTAGTGATGATCTTGATGAAGATTATGTAGAGCTTGATAATGATTTTATTGAAAAATGCAAGGCTACTACTGATGCAAGAAAAATTAAAAAGTTGCTTGCAGAACATGCTGTTAGATATAAACCATCTCCGATCCTAAATTTGCCACATCTCCTATAAACATTAGAGATAAAGATTATGATTTTTCTCTTGATCTATCTCATATAGCTATTGTTGAGAAAACACCCTTTTGTGGTACTGAAAAAGAAAGTGCTGTTGAACACTTGACTGAGTTATCTACTCTTAGTGGCGTGTTTTCTGATGATGTCAAGATGCGTACTTATTTTGTCGCTAAAATTTTTCCGTTCTCATTAAAGGATGATGCTAAAACTTGGTATAATAATTTGCCTCCTGGTTCTATTAAAAGTCCAACTGACTTGCGTGATGTTTTCTTTCGAAAATACTTTCCTGCTAGTGCTCAACATGCTGCTTTGCAGAGAATTTATAATTTTGACCAGAAGATGGAGAGAAATTGCCCGAGGCTTGGGAGATTTTGCTCTCTTATTAGAGCTCAGCCTGACCATGATTTGGAAAAGCATGATTTACTTGATATATTTTATAGTGGACTAACTATTGAGTCTAGGGCATACCTGGATAGTTGTGCTGGTTGTGTTTTCAGGAAAAGAACTCCAGACGACGCTGAAGAATTATTGGCTAAAATAGGCCGGAATCATGATGATTGGTCTACACCTGAACCAACCCCGACACCGATAGTGAAGAAGAGGGTATGATTAAATTGAATGATGAAGATATGAGGGAAGCCAAGAAGTCTCTTAAGGAGAAGGGTATTAAACCTGAAGATGTGAAGAATTTACCTCCTATAGAAGATATATGTGAGACAATTCCCCTTCATCCATGATTGAGGTACACTCGCTTCAACACTTTACTAGGGAAGATATTCCGTATTCAAAATCTCCTGCTCAATGCTTAGATGAATTTGATAATTATATTGTTAAACAAGAAAACTTTAATATGAGAGTAGAGAATCATTTAATGGAAAATTCTCGAGCTATTAGTGAATTGCATGGTATTGTGGAGAGAACCTCCAATGATGTTAAGATACTTGTTAAACATTTTCAAATGGTTCAAACTCAAATTGATCAACTTACTAAAGTGCAAAATGACTTGTTGGGAAATAATTCTAAAGAAAAACATGCTTGTGAGGTAACAACTAGAGGCGGTGCTTCTACCCAGGATCCTCTATATCCTGAAGGGCATCCCAAAAGAGTTGAACAAGATTCTCAACTAATTAAAACTAGTGCTCCATCTAAGAAAAAGAAAAAGAAACATAAGAATGTTGTAGAATCCTCTGAACCTGTTAGTGATCCTAATAGTATTTCTATTTCTGATGCTGAAACTGAAAGTGGTAATGAACATGATGAAGATAATGATAAGAATGATACTCCTGATAAAGAAGAAATTGAAAAAGAACCTGAAAAGCATGCTAAAAATAAAAAGTATACTAAAGAAGATTTTATTACAAAGAAACATGGTAATGAAAGAGAACCTTGGGTTCAAAAGCAAATGCCTTTTCCTAAGAAACTAAAATCAAAGGAGGAGGAACATTATAATAAATTTTGTGATTGGATGAAACCTTTATTTTGCAAATCCCTTTGACCGATGCTATTAAATTGCCTCCTTATTCAAAGTATATGAAAGATATTGTTACTAACAAAAGGAAAGTCCCCAATGAGGAGATTTCTACTATGCTCGCTAATTACTCCTTCAATGGTAAGATTCCAAAGAAGTTGGGCGACCCAGGTATACCGACTATTCCTTGTTCCATCAAGAATAATTATGTTAGAACTGCTCTATGTGATTTGGGAGCAGGTGTTAGTGTAATGCCTTTTTCTCTTTATAAGAGACTTGATTTAGATAAATTGATACCAACTGATATATCTTTGCAAATGGCTGATAAATCTACTGCTATTCCTGTTGGTTTATGTGAAAATGTTCCTGCAAGTTACTCAGCATTGCTTGATATTAACTGATTTTGTTGTGTTGGAAATGCCTCAAGATGATAATATGTCCATTATTCTTGGAAGACCCTTTCTTAATACTGCAGGGGCTGTTATTGATTGCAATAAAGGCATGGTTACTTTCAATGTTGATGATAAGGAACACACTGTCTATTTTCCCAAGAGGATTGATAAAGTATGTGGAGTCAATACAATTTTTAATGTGAAAACTATCAAAGTGGGATCCATTGATTGTCCTATATATGAGCCTAAAGAAGAATATCAAACTCTTGTGATTGGATCCATATCAATTCAATATAAGGTAACATGATTGATTTGAGGTTTATTTCTTCTTATGTCATATAAAATTTATTTGGTAGCAAGACTTGATCAACCTTGTTAACAAGTATATTTTATTGCATAAAAGAGCTAAACAACACTTCTTTCTTTCTTTCTCCTTCCACCTATTTTACTTGCTGTAGCACTTTTGTTTTGCAATATGCTTTAGTCATTTAAGATTTTAGAAATCATTTTCCTGCGCAGTAATCATTAATTTAATACCCAGAAATGTGCATTTTTCGAAGTTCTCTAAAAATTACAAAAATTACACCGTTGGTCCTATTTTCGACGAGGCACCTGGGAGCACCAGAGGATGACCTGTGGGGCACCGGGGGTGCCACACCATAGGCTGGCGGCCAGCAGGGGCCGCGCCATGTGGTGTGGGCCACCCTTGCCCCACTACACCATCTCTTCCTCCCAGCACCTTCTCTCTCCCGAAAAACTCGTACCAAGTTTCTCTCACTCGTGTTTCTGCTCAAGAACTCGCGATTTTTCGATCTCCTTGCTCAGCCCAGATTTCTGTCTGAAATTTGGCACATTTACTCTCCGTATGTGACTCCTTTGATTGTCCAATTAGAATTTCATTTGGTTGAGTATATCTTGAATATTTTGCTGCTGTAGATAACATGTTTAGTGAGCTTGCATGCTTGTTCTAAGTGGTAGAAATTAGTTTTGATGCATGTTTAGTACGCTAGCAAGTTCCTATAGTAGTTCCCTTCAATTACACACCTTATCATCTTGGTTCTCTTATTGCTCGCCGCCTGTCTAGCAAGGGGCCTATTTTTGGAGGAACTATTGCACTGCGCATTCTAACACATCTAGATATTCCTCTTGATTCTAATGATGTACCATTAACCCCTAGGAAGCTAGATATTGCTGCTATGAAGAGCCATCATTTTGTTACTACTAACTCCACTATAGATAATATTGTCTATAAAATGTTGTTTGCTGATGGGAATGAGAAAGAAATCCCTCTTCCCCAGCAGGGTTTGTTTAATATTGACAGGCAATCATGGTCGCTAACAAAGGAGGTGGTGGAGGAACATATGAAGATACAAGAGTTCCACCAGCAACATGACTCCGAGAACGCCGAGCCCTCCTACGACTACACCGTCACGTACCCGACGTTTCCTCCAGCACATACATGGAACCGGGTCGTTCTTCGTCATATTACGAAGACACCACTTCATGGGGACCGTGGGAATGAACTCCACTTAGGCCAAAAGCCTAAGCTTGGGGGAGGTATACCGGCATCACTCATTCCTTGCATATTATGGTTTCTGGATACTTGTACATACTTGTTTAGTCTCCTAGAGTGGTTTTCTAATGAGAGGGAGATGACATTTGGGGAAGTGCTGTCCAAAAACAGATTCTGTGCTGTTACCAAAAAAATTCGTACGCACAGCCAGAACGTTATTTTGAGTTGCCAATTTTTGAGCATGTTCCCCAGGTTGTTATCTAACTTTCATTAGTTGAACACTTTTGGTCTGAGCAATGGAAGATTTTTGTTAAATTCGATTTCTGTACTGCTGTCAGGATTTGGCAGATTTCTGTCATCCTGCTTTTCTGTGTTTCTGTTAGTTTGCATTCTTTTGTTTTCGCTTTGTTTCTTTCCTAAAACACAAAAAGACCAAAAATATTTCTGTTGTTTCTCTTCACCATTTGTTTATTTGGTACCTTGCTCTTAGTTTGCTTTATTTGCTATCGTTAGTTTGCTATAAGAAAACCCAAAAGATTTTGCTTTGTTTGCTTGTTTTCTTTCGTTCTTGTTTCTAATTCGAAACACCAAAAATATTTGCTGTTCTTCTTTGGTTTGTAAAGTTCATTATGAGTTCAATGGTCTTCGGTGGCTGGAGCGTGGTTTTCATTTCATATTATCCAAGCTACACAAGTGAAAAGGGCAATAATGACGATCTACGACAATCTGATGTGTGAGAGGCTGGTATGAACTCTATTTGCTTTCATTTTTGTACATATACTCATCCATATGAGCATGCTTAGTTGGTTCATGTGAGGTATATGTTATTTGAGAAGGTCTAGTAGCTCATGATCTCTCATGTTTAGTTCCAATTTATTAATATGAGTAGCATGTCATGGATGTTTGTTTGCATTGTTTTATTCATAACTAAGTATGGCATTGTGGTATCCTCCTCTGAATAATTCATTTATATCGACTTGGCACATGCTCACGCATGCATATGACTGAACAAAAAGTCAATTAAGCCTCGATGATTTATATTGCTTCGAGTTCTTGTATCACTTTTATGCCTCCGTTAATTTATTTTGCCGCAAGCATGATTATGACAGTTATTGCTCTCTTGATTTGTCGCTCCCTAGTCTTTTGCTAGCCTTCACTTGTACTGAGCGGGATCACCGCTCGTGCTTCCAAACACCTGAAAACCAAGTTGTTCCAAAAGTGTCCACCATAAATACCTATGCATGGCATTTCAAACCATTCCAAGTAAATTCTCATGCGCTACCTTTAAAACTTTCAAAATGCTTCTCAATTTGTGTTAATGTTTCATAGCTCATGAGGAAGTATGTGGTGTTTAGCTTTCAACCTTGTCATTTACTTTTGACGGACTCTCATATGGACTAGTGGCACATCCGCTTATCCAATAATTTTGCAAAAAGAGCCGGCAATGGGATTCCCAAATTAATTAACTTAAATAGACACTCCTCCATGGTTTGTGATTGTTGGACGGCACCCGAAGGATTCGGTTAGCCATGGCTTGTGTAAGCAAAGGTTGGGGGGAGTGTCATCATAATAATAAAACTTAAATAAAAAGGCACTCCTTCATGGTATGTGATTGTTGGCAGGCACCCGAGGATTCGGTTAGCCATGGTTTGTGAAAGGTTGGAAGGAGTGGCAACCAAAAATAAATAAATGGGAGCCGCTCTTGTGAGTCCGGTTGATGAGGTAGTTAGTGTACCCATTACCATTCGTTGACAACAACAAACACTTCTCAAAATAATTTTACTCCGCTTTACAAATGAAAAGCTCTAGCGCATGTTAATCCCTGCTTCCCTCTGCGAAGGGTCAATCTTTTACTTTTTATGTTGTGTCTCCATTCTTTCTTTGAGCACTATCTTGAGAGCACAACTGTCATTCTTAGTATAATATGCTTGTCTCAAAATATGATTAATTGTGGTATAACTTTGATGCTTTTATCTTTGACAATCACTAATTCTAGTCTTTCTATGAACTCAAGAGGTGCCTCGGCATTTATGTTTTGCCGATCAAATACAGGCAAGCGAGATACCACTTTATCATATTCTCTTATGAACATTGCAATCCTGCTTATATACATGATTCATGGTGCTTATTATTAATTGTTGGTACCTCTCCATGATTGACATAGCTGTTGGATGATCTTATTTGCATGTATCTCATTATGAACTGCTTAAGTATTAGCCATAGCATGAGAATATATACATCATATGAGCAAATGTGTTCGTGAAAGTTCTTTTATCGCTCAGTTGTTAACTGAATTGCTTGAGGACAAGCAATAAGCTAAGCTTGGGGAGTTGATACGTCCAAAACGTATCTACTTTCCCGAACACTTTTGCTATTGTTTTGCCTCTAATTTGTGTATTTTGGATACAACTAACACGGACTAACGCTGTTTCAGCACTGCTCTGGTGTCTCGTTTTTGTGCAGAAATCCAACTTTCGGGAAAATCCTCGAATTTCTTCAGATGGCCCTATTTTACCAAAATATTGACGGAGCTAGAAGGGCAAAGGAGGTGGAGGCCCGAGGCCCCACACCACATGGCGGCGCGGCCCGGGGGGGCCGCGGCCATGTGGTCTGGCCCCCTCGGCCGGCCTCCGACGCCCCCCTTGGACTACTTATCGGGTTTGACCTAAAAACGCACGGGAGAAGTCGAAGTCGCTGTAAACCCTCCGAAACGCCACATCGCGAAACTCCGTCGCGGGAGCCAAGTCTCCGTTCGGCACTCCGCGGACGGGGAATTGGAGGAGATCTTCACCGCCATCACCGCCAACGCCTCTCCATCAACCAACAATGTTTCCCCCATCCATGTGTGAGTAATTCCCCCTGTAGGCTGAAGGGGATGGTAGGGATTGGATGAGATTGGTCATGTAATAGTCATAAGATTGTTAGGGCATAGTGCCTAGTATCCGTAGATGTCACTTTTATGATATTATTGCAACTTGTTATGCTTAATGCTTGTCACTAGGGCCCGAGTGCCATGATCTCAGATCTGAACATGTTATTTATTCATGAAGATATTCGTTGTTTATGATCTTACCCGCAAGTTGTATACACATGTCGCTGTCCGGAACCAATGGCCCCGAAGTGACAATCGGGACAACCGGAGGGGATGGTAGTGATGTGAGGATCACATGTGTTCACGGAGTGTTAATGCTTTGCTCCGGTACTCTATTAAAAGGAGTACCTTAATATCCAGTAGTTTCCCTAGAGGCCCGGCTGCCACCGGCTGGTAGGACAAAAGATGTTGTGCAAGTTTCTCATTGCGAGCACGTACGACTAAATATGGAACACATGCCTATTGATTGATTAGTACTTGGATACCGTTTTATTATCTGCAAATGCCCATGCTTTGATTGTTACATGAGTTTCTCTCATCCATGCAACGCCCAAATCCGTCCCGTGCCTAAGTATTTTAATCCTGCTGTTTACTATAATCACTACTCTTGTCTTTATTTCACCACCTGTTATTTCACTATTCCTACCGCCATAAAACTGTTACTACGATAAACTCTTGCGAGCAAGTCTGTTTCCGGTGCAGCTGAATTGACAACTCCGTTGTTAAGGCTTACAAGTATTCTTTGTCTCCCCTTGTGTCGAATCAATAAATTGGGTAATACTTCCCTCGAAGACTGCTGCGATCCCCTATACTTGTGGGTCATCGATGCGCTCGTTTTTTTTGGGTCGAGGTACATCCCCCATCCCCGCTAGGGTAGATATTCATGTCGCCCGTGAGTCCGTTCTAGTTCCCCCACCCACGAACTTTTGATTATACTGTTAGTTTCCCCACCCATGAATTGTTGATTATAGTTGTTTTTCTGCAATGCTTCATACATGCTATCCGTTTGTGTCCGTACTTGTTTCGTTTTTGTTGTTGTTGATTATGTGAACGAATAATCTCCAGAGTATATTGCTCAGCTTTTAATTCAGTTTTTGTTCAGGTTGTATTCAAATAATTTTGAGATTCATATGGCAGACTAGTCAAATGTTGTAGATCTGGTTTGTAGGTTTGATATGGTTTTTGTGATTTTGCACTCATGTGTTTCATTGTAGCATGTATAAAACCTTGTAGCTAAGTACTTCTCTGCTTTTGTTAATTTTTGTTGTTGCATGGCATAGGATGTATATTTTTCATGCATGTAATGTATATTTTTAACTGTCTGTTCTTCCAGTGTATATTCATCTGCAAAATATATATTCCCAATTGTAGGATGTATATCCTTATACTTATGATGTATATCTGCGTGTGGTATTGAAGCCTTGTACTACCTTGTTTGGTTTTAGGAAAAAATTAGAGAACGGAGGGAGTAGTACTTGTATTTCTGAATCTAGTACAGTAACATTTCGTTCCTAGTACAGTTCTTCATGCTCGAATGTTGCTGGATATGATCAAATGTGATTGAAAGCAGGGTGATAGCGCAAGTGGAGCACAAACAGGGGAGGGGGGGTAGCACTCCCGTTTGCTGCTTCTTGATCACTCACACTAAAGTTGGTTGTCATTAGCTGTAGTAAAGGGTTTAGATCTTGGTCACCCAGAAGTCGCACAGCCAAACCATACCATACAGCAAACTGAACCCGCCGCCGCCACGGCACCACCGCCTCCATCCCATCGCCATTCAACTAGGTTTTGTCTTGCAAATGTACATCGTATTTTTTGTATATGTATATTTTGGGTAGCATGTACAATTTGTATGCTTAGGATGTACATTTTCATATTATTACATCATGTAGGATGTATATCCTTATACATATGATGTACATTTTCCTGAACATGAATAAAAAAATTGTTCATCTGCAGAATGTATATTCACTTTTAATAGGATGTACATCCTATAAATATGTAGATGTTTATGCTTAGGATGTACATTTTCCCAACTTTCTGATTTTACTCAAGCTTAGTGCTGTATATTTCAACTGCATAGGATGTAATAATATGTAGATAACTTCTGTTTTGATCTATGCAGGGTTTGTTCATCTAAGTTGTAATGAAATCAGTCAATTCAATTGTAAGTTATGTTCCCTCAATTTATTTTTTCATTCAAATGTTGACTAGGATGATTTAGGGGGATGTAATACTTACGGTGCTTTGTTTTCTTTCCTTTTTCTTTTCTCTTTGCAGATACGTTCTAAGACCCCAAAGAGCCGGCAGAAAAGTACCACTAAATTCAAAAGGATGAAGCAGAGGTTACAGTATAAAAATGTGTCTGCGGGTAACGGGCATGAAGACCAATCACCATTGCAGAGTGTCCCTCCTTTGCATGATGTGCACCCAATTGCAGTTGAGCCAGCTGAAAATGTGGATTGCCCATCAGTTGAAGAAGAAATCCCTGGGGTAGAGACTAATGTTGCTTCCAAGAAACCGGTACATGATAACAAACTTGCTTCTACTTACCGTTTCCTCTTTTATTTTTTATTTATTTTGCATGCATTTGGTGGGTGTGCTCTGATGTGAAGTTTATATTTGATGCAGGTCAACTTATTCAACCGTTCTTCTCCAATGAAGGTTGTGAGGGTTTGCAAGGGAATGACGAGCAAGCAGCGTACCTTGATCAGTGAAGCAGAATTTTCCGCCATCCTAAGCATGAAATGCTCCAAGCTAATACCTGAGTTATGCATTTTCCTGATGGAGCACTTCGATCCAGTCGCCTGTGTTCTTGATTTTGGTGATAGGGGGAAGATACCTGTTGATGTCCAGTCAGTTGTCAATGTAATGGCAGTACCCATGGGTAATTTCCCTGTCCCATACAAGCAAAATATTGAAGCAACAAGTTCTGTTCTCGAGATGATGGGGATCAACAATGGCAAGCAACCAACTGTCGCAGCTGTGGAGTTGCAATTAGGGGAAACATATCCTGCTGATGCTGCTTACTTGAGGAAATTTATCATTTACCTAATCTCTTCTGTGTTTGCTCCTACTACTACAATATATGTCAGTCCAAAGTGTTACCCGGCGGTTATTAACACAGAAGCAATCCCAAGGTTGAACTGGGCAAGATTTATTATTGACATCCTCATTCAGACCGCGAATGCAAAAGGAAGCAAGAATTGGTTTAAGGCTTGCATGCCATACCTCATGGTTAGTTTTTGTAATTTTGACTGTTTTTTCTTTTTCCACACATTTCTCAATGGCTGTAGATAACACATACTGATTTGCACTTTATAATTTGGTTTCTAGGTCCTATATGTTGATTCATTACAAACAGATGCCGTAAAGGTACCAGTTGGTGGACCTCGCATATGTGTCTGGACAAACAAGCTCATAAAGCGTGTCGTAGAGCTGGACACTAACACGGATGGATCGTTTGGAAAATTACCGGTACTACCCCGCTTTTTCCTTATTCTGGTGAAATTTTCTTATAGCATAAGATTCTGGAGAAAAGTATCTCTCTGTTTTTCAATATTTGTTTTGCCTGCATAGGATGTATATTTTTATACAACTTTTCTGATTTTGTACATGTAGCTAACAAAATGTTTCTTAAATCTGTTTTGATATATTTCATAAGAAGCTAACAAATGCTTTATACATTTGATGTTTTTATTTTTGTACCTTTAACCCTATAGCTAATTTGTGTCTCTGGTTTCGATTTATACATAAGAAAGAGAATTTGATCCACATAAAACTATAGCTAATTTTTTCACCTTTTAGCATTTGGGAGAAATATACACTGAAGCTTCAAATAAGTTCCAATTGTTACCCTTTTTGCAAATTTACATATAAACTGTGCTGTTCCATTGATTTTTTACCCTCCATACGTCCCATCATATGATGATTTATAATTTTTATTGATAGCATGTATTTTTATATCACTTGCATGATATCATTTGTTGACCATTTTTCTTTTAAATGTCCCCAGCTCAAGGCTTGCTTCAGGAAGAAGCCATTTTTGTTTTCTGCTGAACCCTCTGTTGTAGACATGTTCATCAAACGACATGCACCAGTATCTCCAAATGATGAAGTAAGGCTTAACATTTTTTGTTACTTCTAGCGGCATGTTCTACTTGTTATTACAAATACACTAGATTTGTAACTATCTTTTTCTAATCTTTTCTTATGTAACAGCAACTGGTAATATACAGAGAAGCTGTTTCTAGCATGTGCAATGTGTTTGAAGATGGTCTTGCAGAATTTGTGAGGTCATTTGCAGTTAATCAAGGGAAGGAAAGTTCTGAAAATCATCACCAGGCAGAGGAAGATGTGCAGATCAATAGCAAAAAGAGACGTCGCACAAGGCAGAAGGTGACAGAAGCTAGGAATGAGGAGGAGGTGTTACTGGACCACATGGCAGGTACCACAGAAGTGGAGGTTGTTCCAGAAATGGGGATTGCTGCAAAGTCTAGGAAAAGAAAGCCAGATGACAGAATTATTGCTGCTGCAAGGCCTAAGAAGAAGAAGATGAGAGGCTCTGAAATTAATCCGGAAGAGCATGTTGTCATTGAAGATCATCAGGATAATTTAGGCACTGAAGTGCATAAGGAGGAAGCGACTGCAAATTTGTTTGAAGAAAAGGCATTTGGTTGTCAAAATGCCCACATAGTAGGAAACTCTGAACTTGCTGAAGATGAACAACAAACACGAAGCAATGTACAAATGGAAGAACCTACAGAAGTCAACAAGGATGTGTCAGCTGTAGCTACTCAGGAGACAGAAGTATCCCTTCAACAGACCAACATGGGTGATGCACTGAGGAATCTCCAAGTTTATGGTACAGGATCTCAATCAAGCACTGAAACTCCTCCAGCTGTTAATAATATGGAAGGAAGTAAAGGGAGCCAAGAGGAAGAGGGTAGCCAAGGTTCAGGCCAACTTAGAACAAGGAGAAAGAAAACAGATTCTTGTAGCCCGATTGGCAGGAGGCCTGTCACTAGATCAATGTCACCCATTAAGCAAGATGTTTCCGCCAGCCCGATTGGGAGGAGGCTCACAAGATTTGCTACTGCTGAAGCACGGGCCAATGCTAGCATGAACAAGGTTTACAACACGCCATCAAGCGATCAAAGTCACAACCATATTCACGCTGCAAAGCTTGACAGAGGGAAAACCAAGGAATTGGCTGTTCAAACTGCAAATGAAACAGATTATCAGAGAAAGGTGAGAGAGCTGGCGGAACATTGCCCATCGTTTGATCTTGGTTTCAGTCAAGTGGAAGAAACAGTGGGTCAGCAACCAGTAGCTGAGCAAGCACTAAGTGAGCAAGAACTAACTGAGAAGACAGTAGCTGACCAAGCACTAACTGAGAAGACACTAGCAGAGCAAACCATACCTCAGAAAACAGTAGCTGAGCAAGGTCTACAAGAGAAATCAGTACCTAACCAGCAAAATGTTATGGAAATACCGGAACAAGATTCAGAGGTTCAAGAACTTGTTGTTATTTCCAGCAATGATGATAGTGGTGACTCACTGGATAAAATATATGCTTCTATTGAGATGCCTTCCTCATCAGGGAAGGGCATTGTGTTGCAAAATGCAAGAACTTCTCCAAGGACGCCTGGTAGTACCACACCTATTCCGCAAACGAGGAGGGTAGTCAAGCTAGGTCCACATCAGAAGTCTCCATTCATTGCAAACGCAAAGAAACCGTCTGTTCCTAAGTCAGATTCTGAGTTATACGACAAGGTTTGCATGTATGGAGGGAAAACTAAAGATACATTGAACGACGAAAGGATTATTGATTATGGAGACTTCTACATTTACCTCCGTGATTTGGCTGACTCTGTCAAGCCTGGGGGTTGGTTAAGTAACTCCACTTGCGAGATCGCGTTGCAAGCACTTTCTACAGAGATGGCCAAGCAGAAGAAGTTTGTCATGCCACTTAGGATTGCGGTTAGTGCACTACCACACTTTTTGTTTCATTTCAATGTTTGCATTTTCCAGTACTGCCATTGGCATCAGTACTGCCCTTTGTTTCAGTAGTGCCATTTTTCCAGTACTTTGATTGTGTTCTTAAATGAAGTAGTGCCATTTTGCAGTAGTTCCATTTTATAAGTAGTTTCACTTTTTTTTTAAACGTGTTATCCTCTTGTTTCCTTCCACATGCAGACAAAACTCAGAAGTGCTGCCACTTGTTTGACGGATAGATCAGTGAAGAAAGCATTCGAGTGTTCTCCTAATCACCGTCTTGATCACAAAGACATGGTAAGTCCCAGGTTGTTTCTTCAATTATTACTTTTCACATATAAACTGTAGTTGTAGAGGAAATAGTTTTAGAGAAAAAGATGTAATTACTGTCTGGTTCACTTCGTTCTTTTTTGGCGAATCTTTTTGCAGTGTTTGGATGTAGTTATATATTTTATAGGCGATACAAATCTCGAATGTGTTGATGTTTTATACATTTAGGCTTTAATTAAAATTGAGTTGCAAACCTCTTGTTTAGAACAAATTGAGGTATTCATGTTTTTTCAAAACCATGCAGGTAATGTTCTCAGTTTTGCAAGACTTGACACCTGACTTGGATGTCATGACTGGGCACTACTACCTTATCGTGCTGAACTTGAAGTCCGGTAGGTTTGAAGTGATGGACTCAATGAGACGTGAGAGTGCGTAAATGTACACGTCCGTTGGGAACCCCAAGAGGAAGGTATGATGCACAAGTGGCAAGTTTCCCTCGAGAAAGAAACCAAGGTTTATCGAACAGGAGGAGCCAAGAAGCACGTTGAAGGTTGATGGTCGCGAAATGTGATGCGGCGCAACACCGGGGATTCCGGCGCCAACGCGGAATCTGCACAACAAAACCAAAGTACTTTGCCCCAACGAAACAGTTGAGGTTGTCAATCTCCGGCTTCTTGTAACAAAGGATTAAACGTATCGAGTGGAAGATGATTGTTTGCAAGAAAATAGTAAAACACAATTGCAGATTGTATGCTATGTAAAGAATAGGACCGGGGTCCACAGTTCACTAGAGGTGTCTCTCCCATAAGATAAAAGCATGTTGGGTGAACAAATTACAGTCTGGCAATTGACAAATAGAAAGGCATAACAATGCATATACATGATATGATAAATATAGTGAGATTTAATCGGGCATTACGACAAAGTACATAGACCGCCATCCAACCGCATCTATGCCTAAAAAGTCCACCTTCAAAGTTATCATCCGAACCCCCTCCGGTATTAAGTTGCAAAGCAACAGACAATTGCATTAAGTATGGTGCGTAATGTAATCAACAACTACATCCTTAGACATAGCATCAATGTTTTATCCCTAGTGGCAACAGACATCCACAACCTTAGAACTTTCCATCACTGTCCCAGATTCAATGGAGGCATGAACCCACTATCGAGCATAAATACCCCCTCTTGGAGTTAAGAGTAAAACTTGGCCAGAGCCTCTACTAGTAACGAGAGCATGCAAGATCATAAACAACACATGAACAATAGATTGATAATCACCATAATCATAGTACTCTCTATCCATCGGATCCCGACAAACACAACATATAGTATTACAGATAGATGATCTTGATCATGTTAGGCAGCTCACAAGATCCAACAATGAAGCACAACAAGGAGAAGACGACCATCTAGCTACTGCTATGGACCCATGGTCCAGGGTGAACTACTCACTCATCACTCCGGAGGCGACCATGGCGGTGTAGAGTCCTCCGGGAGATGAATCCCTCTCCCAGGTGCCGGAGGCGATCTCAATCCCCGAGATGGGATTCGCGGCGGCGGCGTCTCCGGGGTTTTCCGTATCGTGGCTCTCGGGGTTTCGCGACGGAGGCTTTAAGTAGGCGGAGGGTCAACGCGGGGGCCACGAGGGCCGGGGGCAGGTCGGCGCAGGTTTGGGCCGCGCCGGCCACCCCCGGCGCCTCGTGGCCCCACCGTTATCTCTTCGGTCTTCTGGAAGCTTCGTGCAAAAATAGGACCCCGGGCGAAAGTTTCGTCCAATTCCGAGAATATTTCTTTACTAGGATTTCTGAAACCAAAAACAGCAGAAAACAAGAATGGCTCTTCGGCATCTTGTTAATAGGTTAGTTCCGAAAATGCATAAATATGACATATAATGTGCATAAAACATGTAGGTATCATCAATAAAGTGGCATGGAACATAAGAAATTATCGATACGTTGGAGACGTATCAGCATCCCCAAGCTTAGTTCTGCTCGTCCCGAGCAGGTAAAACGATAACAAAGATAATTTCTGAAGTGACATGCCATCATAATCTTGATCATACTATTTGTAAACATATGTAATGAATGCAGCGATCAAAACAAAGGTAATGACATGAGTAAACAACTGAACCATAAAGCAAAGACTTTTCATGAATAGTACTTCAAGACAAGCATCAATAAGTCTTGCATAAGAGTTAACTCATAAAGCAATAAATCAAAGTAAAGGTGTTGAAGCAACACATAGGAAGATTAAGTTTCAGCGGTTGCTTTCAACTTATAACATGTATATCTCATGGATATTGTCAACATAAAGTAATATAACAAGTGCAATATGCAAGTATGTAGGAATCAATGCACAGTTCACACAAGTGTTTGCTTCTTAAGGTGGAGGGAGATAGGTAAACTGACTCAATAATAAAAGTAAAAGAAAGGTCCTTCAAAGAGGAAAGCATCGATTGCCGTATTTGTGCTAGAGCTTTTATTTTGAAAACATGAAACAATTTTGTCAACGGTAGTAATAAAGCATATGAGTTATGTAAATTATATCTTACAAGTTGCAAGCCTCATGCATAGTATACTAATAGTGTCGCACCTCGTCCTACTTAGCTTGGACTACCTTTGCATGCCATGTTTCAACCAAGTGTCACAAAGGTACCTCCATGCCGCCTGTACAAAGGTCTAAGGAGAAAGCTCGCATTTCGGATTTCTCGCTTTTGATTATTCTCAACTTAGACATCCATACCGGGACAACATGGACAACAGATAATGGACTCCTCTTAAATGCATAAGCATGTAGCAAAGTTATTATTCTCATATGAGATTGAGGATATATGTCCAAAACTGAAACTTCAACCATGATTCATGGCTTTAGTTAGCGGCCCAATGTTCTTCTCTAACAATTTTGCATGCTCCAACCACTAAAATGATAGACCTTCAGACAAGACGGACATGCATAGCAACTCACATGATATTCAACAATAGTTGATGGCGTTCCCCAGCATGGTTATCGCACAACAAGCAACTTAATAAAATATAAAGTGCATAAGTACATATTCAATACTACGATAGTTTTTAAGGCTATTTTGTCCCATGAGCTATATATTGCAAAGGTGAATGATGGAATTTTAAAGGTAGCACTCAAGCAATTTACTTTGGAATGGCGGAGAAATACCATGTAGTAGGTAGGTATGGTGGACACAAATGGCATAGTAGTTGGCTCAAGGATTTTGGATGCATGAGAAGTATTCCCTCTCGATACAAGGTTTAGGCTAGCAAGGTTATTTGAAGCAAACTCAAGGATGAACAAGTGCAGCAAGACTCACATAAAAGACATATTGTAAACATTATAAGACTCTACACTGTCTTCCTTGTTGTTCAAAACTCAATACTAGATATTATCTAGACCTTAGAGAGACCAAATATGCAAATCAAATTTTAGCAAGCTCTATGTATTTCTTCATTAATGGGTGCAAAGCATATGATGCAAGAGCTTAAACATGAGCACAACAATTGCCAAGTATCACATTATCCAAGACATTTTTAGAATTACTACATGTAGCATTTTCCAATTCCAACCATATAACAATTTAACGAAGAAGAAACTTCGCCTTGAACATTATGAGTAAAGCCTAAGGACACATGTGTCCATATGCAATAGCGGAGCGTGTCTCTCTCCCACAAAGTGAATGCTAGGATCCATCTTATTCAAACAAAAACAAAAACGAAAACAAACCGACGCTCCAAGCAAAGAACACAAGATGTGATTGAATAAAATATAGTTTCAGGGGAACCTGATGATGTTGTCGATGAAGAAGGGGATGCCTTGGGCATCCCCAAGCTTAGACGCTTGAGTCTTCTTAAAATATGCAGGGGTGAACCGGGGGCATCCCCAAGCTTAGATCTTTCACTCCTCTTGATCATAGTATATCATTCTCCTCTCTTGACCCTTGAAAACTTCCTTCACACCAAACTTCAAGCAAACTCATTAGAGGTTAGTGCATCATTAATAATTCACTCATTCAGAGGTGACACAATCATTATTTTCACTTCTGGACATTGCATAATGCTACTGGACATTAATGGATCAAAGAAATAAATCCAACATAGCAAAAGAGGCAATGCGAAATAAAAGGCAGAATCTGTCAAAAACAGAACAGTCCGTAAAGACGAATTTAGAGATGGCACTAGACTTGCTCAAATGGAAAAACTCAAAACTAATGAAAGTTGCATACATATCTGAGGATCACGCTCGTAAATTGGCAGATTTTTCGAATTTTCTACAGGGAACTGTGCCCAGATTCGTGACAGACAGCAATGCTGTTTCTGCGCAGCGATCCCAAAATATAACATCAACTTTGACATAGAAACTTTACTTGGCACAAAAACATGATAAGGAGAGGTGCTACAGTAGTAAACAACTTCCAAGACTCAACAAAACAAAAAATTGCTGTAGGTAAAAACATAGGTTGTCTCCCATAAGCGCTTTTCTTTAACGCCTTTCAGCTAGGCGCAGAAAGTGCAAATCAAGTATTATCGAGAGAGAAGCATCAACATCATAGCTTGTTCTAATAATAGAATCAAAAGGCAACTTCATTCTCTTTCTAGGGAAGTGTTCCATACCTTTCTTGAGAGGAAATTGATATTTAATATTACCTTCCCTCATATCAATAACAGCACCAACAGTTCGAAGAAAAGGTCTTCCCAACACAATTGGACAAGATGCATTGCATTCGATATCCAAGACAACAAAATCAACGGGGACAAGGTTATTGTTAACCGTAATATGCACATTATCAATCCTCCCCAAAGGTTTCTTTTTAACATTATCGGAAGATTAACATCCAAATAACAATTCTTCAATGGTGGCAAGTCACATATCATAAATCTTTTTAGGCATAACAGAAATACTTGCACTACATAAAGCATTACATTCAAAATCATTGAATTTCATTTTAATGATGGGCTCCCAACCATCTTCTAACTTTCTAGGAATAGAAGTTTCAAGTTTTAGTTTCTCTTCTCTAGCTTTTATGAGAGCATTTGTAATATGTTTTGTAAAGGCTAAATTTACACCACTAGCATTAGGACTTTAGCAAGTTTTTGTAAAAACTTTATAACTTCAGAGATGTGCAATCATCAAAATCTAAATCATTATGAGCTACAACAATGGGATCATTGTTTAAAGGTTGGAAAAATTTCAAGCAGTTTTATCACAAGCCAGTTTTAGCAATTTCAGGCGAGTTTTGTACGCTTTGCACTAGGAGTAGAAACATTGCCAACACCAATTATATTACCATTGATAGTAGGAGGTGCAGCAACATGTGAAGAATTAGCATTACTAGTGGTGGTAATAGTCCAAACTTTAGCTACATTATTCTCTTTAGCTAGTTTTTCATTTTCTTCTCTATCCCACCTAGCATTCAACATTAATCTTATATTCTCATTAATTCTAACTTGGATGGCATTTGCTGTATAGTAATCTTATTATCAATATCATTATTAGGCATAACTTTCAATTTTAAAGATTAACATCGAAGGCAAGTCTATCAACTCTAGAAGCAATAGTATCAATTTTATCAAGCTTTTCCTCAACAGATTGTTAAAGCAGTTTTGTGTACTAATAAATTCTTTAAGCATGGCTTCAAGACCAGGGTACACTCCTATTATTATTGTAAAAATTCCCATAAGATTTACCATAACCATTACCATTAGCGGAAGGATATGGCTATAGTTATTACCAAAGTTGTTCCTATAAGCATTGTTATTGAAATTATTATTTTTAATAAAATTCACATCAACATTTTCTTCTTGAGCAACCAATGAAGCTAAAGGAACATTATTTGGATCAACATTGGATCTACCATTCACAAGCATAGACATAATCACATCAATCTTATCACTCAAGGAAGAGGTTTCTTCAACAGAATTTACCTTCTTACCTTGTGGAGCTCTTTACGTGTGCCATTCAGAGTAATTTATCATCCTATCATCAAGAAGTTTTGTAGCCGCCCCAATGTGATGGACATAAGGGTACCTCCAGCAGCTGAATCCAATAAATTCAGCGAAGAAAAATTTTAGTTCTGCATAGAAGGTTTGGATGATCATCCAAGTGGTCAATCCATGGGTTGGGCAATTCTTTGCAAAGTCAACATTCTCTCCATGCTTGAGCAACATGTTGATATCTAATTATTTAAAATTCATTATGCTACTTCTCAAAGATATAATTTTAGCGGGATGATAATATCAATAAAAGCCTCCTTGCATTTAGTCCATGAATCAATACTATTCTTAGGTAAAGATAGCAGCAATCTTTAGCTCTTCCTCTTAATGAGAAAGGCATACTTTCAATTTAATAATATCACCATCTACATCTTTATACTTTGCATTTCACAAAGTTCAGCAAAATTATTAAGATGGGGCAGCAGCATCATGAGAACTAACACGAGAAAATTGATCTCTCATGACAAAATTTAGTAAAGCAAGTTTAATTTCAAAGAATTCTGCTGTGGTAGCAGCAATAGGTGTCCATAGGAAATCATTATTATTTGCATTTATGAAGTTTAGTATTTCCAGGAGTATTCATTTTAGCAGCAGTAAATAAAGCAAACTTAGAAATGGTAACAAAAGTAACTAATTTTTTGTGAAGTTTTTTGATGTAGAGAGCAAGACGGTAAATAAAGTAAAACTAGCAACTAATTTTTTTGTGTTTTGTTTTTAGTGCAGCAAACAAAGTAGTAAATAAAATAGAAACAAGACAAAAACAAGTAAAAGTGAAGTGGAGACTCACTTGCGACGTGTCTTGATCTCCCGAGCAACGAGCGCCGGAAAGCGGAGCTTGATGCGCGTAAATACACGTCGTTAGGAACCCCAAGAGGAAAGTATGATGCACACGAGTGGCAAATTTCCCTCAGTAAGAACCAAGGTTTATCGAACCAGGAGGAGCCAAGAAGCACGTTGAAGGTTGATGGTGACGAAATGTGATGCGCGCAACACCGGGATCCGGCAGCAACGGAATCTGCACAACGCTCAAAATGCCTTTAGCAAGCAGTGAGGTTGTCCAATAATCTCCATAGGCTTCTTTGTAACAAAGGATTAAACGTGATCCAGTGGAAGATGATTGTTTGCAAGAAAATGGTAAAATTGCGGTAGATTGTATGCTATGTAAAGAATAGGACCGGGGTCCACAGTTCACTAAGTCTCTCTCATAAGATAAAGCATGTTGGGTAGACAAATTACAGTTGGGCAATTGACAAATAGAAAGGCTTTAATGCATATACATGATATGATAAATATAGTGAGATTTAATCGGGCATTACGACAAAGTACATAGAGCGCCATCCATCCAGCCGCATCTATGCCTAAAAAGTCCACCTTTGGGTTATCATCCGAACCCCCTCCAGGTATTAAGTTGCAAAGCAGCAGACAATTGCATTAAGTATGGTGCGTAAATGTAATCAACAACTACATCCTTAGACATAGCATCAATATTTTATCCCTAAGTGGCTTGTGACACATCCACAACCTTAGTTTATCATTGTCCCGATTCCAATGGAGGCATGAACTTGCTCTCGAGCATAAATACCCCTCTTGGAGTTAAGAGTAGCTTGGCCCGAGCCTCTACTAGTAACGGAGAGCATGCGAGATCATAAACAACACATGAACAATAGATTGATAATCACCATAATCATAGTACTCTCTATCCATCGGATCCCGACAAACCCCACAACATATATTACAAATGGATGATCTTGATCATGTTGGGCAGCTCACAAGATCCAGCAATGAAAGGCACAACAAGGAGAGCGACCATCTAGCTACGCTATGGACCCTTAGTCCCGAGGGGGTGTTCTTTCCTCCCATCACTCGGGCGACCATGGCGGTGTAGAGTCCTCGGAGATGATCCCCCTCTCGGCGGTGCGGACGATCTCCAGTCCCGAGAGATGGGATTACGCGGCGGCGGCGTCTGCAGCCAGGTTTTCCGTATCGTGGCTCTCGGTGCGGGGGTTTCGCGACGGAGGGCTTTAAGTAGGCGGAGGGTCAACGGGGGCCACGGGGGCGGGGCTGGGTCGGCGCGGCCGAGCTTGGGCCACGCCGTGCCTGCGCTCGTGGCCCCACTTCGTTATCTCTTAGGTCTTACGGAAGCTTACGTGCAAGAAATGGGACACGGGCGAAAGTTTGTCCAATTCCGAGAATATTTCTTTACTAGGATTTATGAAAACCAAAAACAGAAGAAAACAGCAAGCGCTCTTCGGCATCTTGTTAATAGGTTTAGTTCAGGAAAATGCATAAATATGACATATAATGTGCATAATAAAACAATGTAGGTATCATCAATAAAGTGGCATGGAACATAAGAAATTATCGATACGTTGGAGACGTATCAGACGTGAGAGTGATCGTGGACTCATGAAAGATTCTCGAACAATCATCGGAAGTATAAAGCATTTGTGGGCAAAGAACTACAGTGAGTCAAAAATTGATATCTCAAAATATGAAACAGTACACATAAGTACGCCAATGCAGGACACTTTGTAAGTTCTAACATATGCTTTTTAATTGTTCATCTCAATGTAACAGGAAAGTACATTCAGCTTACTAACATTCTTTTTTTTCAAGGTATGACTGTGGGTACTTCGTTCTAAAGTTCATTGAAGAATGGAATGGGAGAAAGATGCTAGCATTTAGAGGTTCAGACATGCCAGCTCTCAGGAAGCTTAACTTGAAGAAATGGGTGGACTTTCACAAGAACACAATCAACTGGGAGGAACTTCTCTTCTCATAAGAAGTTAACCAGTGGTACATTCTTCATGTATGGCTCAAAGGTACTACTTTTTGTGGAGTACAAAATGTATCTTTTCATGATTCTCATGTAAATTCAGATTTGGATATATTTTTTTATCTCCATTATTTGTGATGACCAATCCAGCAAGTACAAAGCATGTATTTTTCAGCATGCAAATTCAGATTTTATGAATGTTTTTAAGCATAATCAGTGTGAATGATTGATGTCCATGATTAAGCACCGAAATTACATGAATGTAATTAATTCACAGAACTTGGATATGAGACACCAAATCATAATTCCCAGTGCAACAGATAGCTTAACATTTGGGCAATGTATAAAATCAATTTTACACAAAGAACAAATCCACCAGTACTTGGATATGAAACACAAAATCATAAGAATCGGACTTGATAGTAATATTATACATGATGGTATCAAGCTCAACTTTAATTAATTCACAGAACTTGGATATGAGACACCAAATCATAATTCCCAGTGCAACAGATAGCTTAACATTTGGGCAATGTATAAAATCAGTTTTACACAAAGAACAAATCCACCAGTACTTGATAAGATGAACAAAATATGAATTCCCTTATGTGATTACACCATTTCACGGAAGAAGTCAAATTCTTTGGGCTCTGGTGCTGGTGTTATCTTATCTTTGCATAGCCGCAGTGTGTTGATTAGACCCGCATAAGCTGCATTTGACAACTTTGGATGACTTCAAATGCAAACCAGACTGTTTTCTTTTCTCTGCTGGACGACCTTGCTTTGGAACATATACTGGATCCTCAACATGAGCAAACTGCGGAAAACTATCAAGCCCACCATCATTTGCCCCTTCTCCATCTTGAGCAGTAGTAGCATTTTTTCTTTTCTTACGTTTAGCAGACTCCGAAGCTTTCATGTCTAACAATTCTTTCTCTAAAGCTTGCATGTATTTATCTGCTAGCGCCTTCCCCTTATCAGATGTTGATGCAATTTTGGCTACTTTAGTGAAATCATTGCACATAGTTCCATAACGTAGCTGCTGCCTTTCTTTGTTACTCATTTTTCTGTCTACTGGTACCTTTGGCAATTCCAATTTCTCCTCCACGATAATTTCCTCTGGTATTCTCCACCTCTTGAGGATGTACTTCTCTGGAATTCTGTCAATGTTACCCAATTGCATCATGACTCTAAAAATATGGCAGCACAACAACCCATCCCTGCTGAACTTGCAGCACTCGCAGTTGTAATTTTCAGCTTCCAAATTAGCCTCTACCTTGTAGCTTCTACTGCCATAGCCATAAACATAATTCTTGATAGGGCTAACATCGTACGTTTCATGACCAACATGCTGTACATTATAAGATGTCACTTTACGAAGCTCCGCACGAAAGCGCAAGTAAATGGGCCGTGTATACACCTGCAAGGCTTGCTCTTCAACTGGAAAATCTCCCCACGCCCTAAGAGTCTTGTCTTCATCCTTGAATTCAACTGCATCCTCCGCTACATCAATCTTTTCTTGCAACTTCATGTACTGAAGGAAGAAATGATGCAGATTGTTGTGCGGGTCCATGTAAGTTTTCAAAACAGCGTTGAACCCCTCACTACGAGCAGTAGTCTGTAGGAACGGAAAGAACCTTTCTTTGAAGTAGGCTGGCACAAAAGTGGCTCTAATATGATATAGATCATAGAGATGGGTGTTGTCCACTACATTGTGTTTGGTAATCATTTCTGCCCACCTAGTTTCAAACTCTTCAACCGACATGCTGTAATCAATTATTTCGTTCAACTCTGTCCTTAGCTCCTCATGTTTTGACAAGAAGTTGCCCAAAACGGCCTGCGCATTTTGCATAATGTGCCACCTACAATTTCTGTGGCAGCAATTTGGAAATGAGACGAGAACTGCACTTCTCATTGCCGCATCTTGATCAGTTATGAAGTTATCTGGCTGCAGACCACCCATAGCCTCAAGAAACTCCTGAAACAACCAGACAAAACTCTCGATGTTCTCATTCTTTAGGAACCCACATCCTAGCTAGATTGTTTGATAGTACCTATTGATTCCAATGAATGGTGCAAAAGGCATATTGTACATATTGGTCATGTAGGTGCTGTCGAATGAGAGACAATCGCTGTAGTTCTTGTATGCAGCTATTGCTGGCCCATCAACCCAAAATATGCGGTCAACCTTATCAGCATGATCTGTATGCAAGTTGAAGTAGAAATCTGGGTCTTCCTTTTTTATCCTTGCAAAGTGAGCTAGCAACAGGGACATGTCTTTGTGCGTGTGTTCTTCATCAATTTTAGCCATGAAATTGCTCACATCCTTACTGTCATAGGGTACATTTGCGAGACCGCCATAGACCTCTCCCATAATCCTCATTACCCTGCCAGCAGATAGATTCACCTTATGCAAGAGCTGAACAAAATCCTTCTCTTCCTTAGGTATTCCTTTGTGAGATCTCAAATACTTTTTCAAGGAAAACTTCTTCACCAAACTGTGATTGTGTTCTTCAATGAAGTATGTGACATACCACTTTGTTCCTCTCCTTTTAATTCTCAATCTGGCTTTGCATTCAGTTTTCTTGGTGATGCTTCTGTTCCTTTGCCTAACAGGTGGTGCTTCTAACTTATTGATGTCTTCATTTTTTCCACTCTTGTTGCAAACAAATAGCTGTTTGTCTCTTTGATCATCAATTTTCGAAACCTTGGATGTACTGCATTTGATGGAAAACCCAATCTTCTTAGCATATCGGTTGTACTGCATCTTCGCATCCTCCCATGAATCATAGATCTTCCCTTTGAAAGGGGTTTCAACTTCAGTTTGGCTGCATGGTGTTGACTGGGCACCTCATCATCATCATCTTCTTCTCCTGAATCATCAGTTGACAGTGTTTGACCTGTTTGAGTATCTGTGTCAGCGGATGCACCTGTATTGCTCCCACTTGCATGCTTGCTATGTTCAGAACTTTTGGTCACATCTGGATTGCTCAAGGTCCTTTGTATGCTGCCTGTTACTTCTATTTGCAAATCATGGAACAAACTGACATCTTCGATTACCCTGTCACCTTCAATTGCTGGTTCATTTAGATCTAGTGCTCCTGTAGAACATTTTGGATCCATATCTGCAATCAAAGTTGTGTATGTCTTAGTTCATATTGTACAAAATGTTTAAGTCTGCCCAAATCACTTGAGTATAACAATTACATCTGGAAAAACCAGGGTTCCATAATTTCTTTTGAGGATTTTTGGAGTGCTTTTAGGGGTAAATTTCATGATGGCTTCAGAAGTGCTTCTTTTTTATGTCCTGCTCCCAACTGAAAACTTCATGGAATGATGCAAACAAGCAGATGTATAAATCATGCAAAACAGAAGTGCTCTTTGGGTGTATAAACCTAGCTTCCATGCAAAGTTTCTGGATCAGTATGTTTGCTATGTTAAGTATGACACATATCTAGCTTAGTTTCCATGTTCTTTTTGTGTTCTGGATCAATACATCTGATGCATGCACTGGTATGTACATGCCAAGTTCTCTTTGGGTAACATCTGATGCATGGTATGTATGCACTGGTGTATAAAATTACTTCCAATGCAAAGGTCTGGAACAATTTGATGCTATCTTAAGTTAGACAGGTAAGTAGCTTAGCTTGCTTTTTTGTTCATGTTCCTACAAAAATAACATGCTTTTCCTGAACATGAATACTTTTTCATGATTAGAAGTTTTTCCATCCGAATTCCTGATGTCTCAGTTGTTCCAGATCTTGGGCAATAGAAGTAAGAAACACATGGGAGTTTTGGGGAGAACAGGGGGTGAGATAAGATTAGTTTGTTACCTCCAGGTTCTTTGTCTCCAGATTTTTTCTTCAGATCTGCCCAGGTTTGTTCCTAGAATCCTTTTTCTTCAGATCTTGTAGAAGTACTGGGAGGTGGATGGAGAAGGTGGGTTTCTTTGATGAACTTTGGAGGAGGAAGATGTATATTCCTGTCTTGCTGGAAGAAGTTTGTCCTCCAGCAATGGTGGTACTCTTGGTAGAAGAGTTGGTAGAACCTCTCTGACGACAATGGAGGTGAGATCTTGTAGCCGTCGTGAGAGGGAAGAGGTAGGAGCTGCAGGTTTCGGGGTGGTTGGTCGGGGGATGTATGTTTGTCCCGTTGGCATGTATTTTTATTTTTTACGTCGTGAGGCGTTGTGTGGTAGCGTTTGCGTGAGCGTTGTGTGGTCGTCTTTTCTTTGGTGACCGAGTCAAAAAAAACGGCGCGCAAGGTGGCATGTGAGACGAGGACCACTTTCTACTTCGGGAGGCGGGCTTGGCCGGACCACATGCTATTTTAAGGAAAAAAACGATTCGGACATGGGGGAGACCTTTAACGATGCATGTATATAGTCTTTATAAACGCTGTGTGGCAGCGTCACTTTTATTTTCGGGTGGCAGGGGAATACAAAAGAAAATCAATTTTAAATTTGAACTATGTTCATTGGTTACATCTATTTATAAACTTATAAATATAACTTTTTAAAAATAGCAAAGAGAGTTTTTTACGATATCTATGTCGGATGTGGAGGAAAACATCCACATAATCCTATGAGGAATATTTAATTTATTTATGTTTTTAAATATTTACATATATATATGAACGTATCCCCGTATCTGTGTTTTTGAAAAATTGCCGTATTACGGTATCCCCGTATCGCGTATCGGATACGTATCCAAGTATCCGTGCTTCATAGGCCAGATTGCCTGATCGTCGAGCTTGCCGCACCGTCGCCGCATGCACGCTCCCGGCATCACCCGCTCATCGACCACGCCGCAGCCTCTCCGCGTCCTGATCCGGGAAACCTCAACGTAAGTACATACAAACTCAGAGGTGAAGTTAGACTATATCAACAAGCTTTGTACTACCTTCATCCTAGAGCTTAAGGATTTTTTTTTGAAAAGTCAAACCAAGTAAGCTTGACCAAACTTTTAAAATAATCTATCACCAAATATAATATTTTGTAGGTACCATACGAAAATATATTTTATTATATATTTAATGATATTAATTTTATATTTTGCATGTTAATAAATTTTTGGTAAAAGTTTAGTCAAACTTGGTATAGTTTGATTTTCTAAATATAATACTTTGCCACTTAAACTTTATGATGGGTTAATTACTATAGTTAAGATTAAATTCGATGTCTATTTCATCAAAAATTCCACCTGCGCAATCAATCTCCTGTAGATTCAATTTACTGGATTTCACCTTTTGTAAACCTCTGTAATAGTCTACTCAGATTTATAAACTGAATGTACGGGTTGATTAAGTCGCTGTGCAGATCCACCGTAGAGTTGAACAGCATGTGGCAAACCATGTGAATAGTTTCTTCTTTTCTTTCTGCCCAGATGCTGATAGAAGCACTTGAAACCATAGTTTTAAAAATCGAACGGTGGCTTGAACCAGCAAGACTCTTTCGGTTCACGGTTCACTGGTCCAACCGCTGGTTCGCTCGGTTCAATAACTGAACCGGTAATTGGAAATTATCATTATTATCAGTTATATAGTAGATAAATCTCTTGTGTCAAATGAGTTGACTTGATTGTTGTACTCACAAAATATCATGGAATAGATGGTCACCACCTACAGGAGAAGCGCATGCACTTTCGACCTCCGACATGTGTTCTAATTCGGTGCCTACACATTCATTTTCGATTGCAAGGCATATGAGTTCAAGTCAACCAGAGGACGGACCAGCCTCGGTTGCTCGGTTTGGATGGCAGTTGATTTCGAT